>CABHPH010145252.1:0-19503 GCA_902168325.1 Peromyscus nudipes | reverse complement strand
TGATGGACTGCATGAACCTCACCATGCCTTCCCCACTGTGATGGACTACATGAACCTCACCATGCCTTCCCCACTGTGATGGACTGCACCCTCTCAAAACATGAATGAGAACACATCCTTCTTCCTCCAGTTGCCTCTCAGAAGATATTTGGTCCCAGTGATGAGAAATGTAAACTCCAAACCTTTTCGTAAGCGGAATTATCTGGCTGTGTTTTCTGTTGTGCTATGTTTGGAGGGGTGACGCCATTTGTAAACAGAGTGAACGCGTTCAGTACAAATAATTGGCTCCATAAGTTGAGCATCCTACCAACATGTTGTGACAACTGATTGGCAGGGGAAGAAAATATAAAATACTCTGAAGCTAGAAGGACAGGTTACCTAGTAACCAACAAATGAGTGAGTTTTCTTCACAGAGACTTGTTCTCTTAATTGGATGAGAAGATTTGAAGAACACAGCTGGGAAGAAACAAAGATGGAGGACTGTGGCAATTATCAGCGGACCTGATGTCTGAAATCTTGGCAGACTCAGCCAAAAGGTCATAATGCGAATGAATCTTTCATTGGTAACAAGAAGCCAGTCAAGCTGCCTACTGAGACACAATTTTGTGCTCTTTTCAAACACATGAAAAATAAAAATGAATGTGGAAAGAAGCATATTAAAAAATACAGGGAGGGATGGAGAGAAGCTTCAGCAGTTAGAGGCATCAGCTGATCTCCCAGAGGACCTGGATTTGAATCTCAGCATCTACATGGTGGCTCATATCCATCTGTAACTCTAGTTCCAGGGGACCCAACATCATCCCCTTCTGGGCTCTGTAGGTACTGCACATAGGTGGTGCACAGACATGGACATAAAATTAAATTACATCTTTTTTGAAGTGCAGTGAAAACACCATGGTTTAACAACGTGTGGTGGCCACAAGACAGAGGCCCCAAACATCATGAGCTAGAAGCCTCTTTAGAGAAACCTTGTCTCAAAACAAACAAACAATAGCAATAGAGTGCTTGCTTATGTAGAAGACATAAGACCCAGAAGTATAATATTCAATACCCAACACCACAAAAATACATAAAACCCTATGCAGTTTAAGAGCTCATGAAAACAATCAGGGACAAGATTCTGCTTATGTTCGGGGATCAGTGTTCTATTGCTTAAGAGAATTCAGAATGATCATCTGGGGTCAGTGGATCTTATTATCACTCTGTCTTGAATACCTGTATTCCCATTAGACACATACTGCTTCGCAGAGAATTACAGACATCCCTACTCTCTCCTACTTTAGACGATAAAATTAAGAACAATCCAATTATAGGTTGACAATGGTGAAAGCTGTTTCTATCCACTGGGCTTTTAGATGATAGCATAAGCTTTCCCTGCCCTTGAAAAAGAACTTCTTGTTCTGCCCTTAACTGTAACTGAAACAACCCCACCCCAGAGTCATTTCTTACAGTGTTTGTGCCTTGCAGTCCCGGGATAAGATTTGTGGGTTAATATCGCTTGCACGTGGCTCATTTTTCTCACATGGATGGAACTTAAAACCTTTCCTAAAGCCCCCCCTAGTGACAAGCAGAGAATTAATCCATTTCAGATCAATACTGACACACTTTAAACTTACATCATCCCTTAGCTTTTAAATGAATCACATTGATTGAGAAATGGCAAAAAAGAAAAAAAAATGTGGCTCAGCTTCTCAAGCATTCATCAGTCACCAGAAGGTAAAGGACTTTGTATAGAACACACAAAGTGCTCACACATCTTTGAATTCTGTGTGTTTTTACTTGGTCCTGGTGGATAACTCAAAAAATATCCCATAATTTTTCTTTTTTTTTTTTTGTCCTTTAGGAACTTCAGGATTAAGGTGTGTTAGTAGAGGGGCTGGAGAGATGGCTCAGTGGCTAAGAGCACTGGCTGCTCTTCCAGAGGACCTGGGTTCAAGTCCCAGCACCTACATGGCAGTTCACAACCATCTGTAACTCCAGTCCCTGGAGATCTGATGCCTTCTGGTCTCCATGGGCACCAGGCCTATACATAGTGCACAGACAGACAGGCAAAATACCCATACACATGAAAAAACTATAAAACTAAACAACAACAAAAGTGTACATTCATGGGCAGGAGAGAAGGCTCGGCAGGCAAACTCACTTGCTGCCAAACCTGATGCCCCACACAGTGGGAAGAGAAAACTGCTCCTGTAACTCTGACACACATGCCATGATATGTGTGCATCAACATACATACACGCAAAAACATGCATAAATAAATACAATGTAATTTAAAATATAAAATCATTGTAACAATAATATTTTATAATAACCCAATAAAAATAAAGGCAAAACTTTGGCCTTTTGTCTCTTGTGTCTTTTTCTGCATTCATTTGATAATTTTCACTGATGCTTCTATGCATGTCCAAAGAGGCAAGCACCATCTCCAGGAGGCTTCTGTACTGTGAAACTAAGAGCCATCTACAAAACAGAAATTAATTGTACAATAATTAAGCATTTAAAATAGAATGAACATAAACTACATGTTTTATTAGGTCGGGTGGTACAGACTGTTTACACATAATTTATTTTATGTATCCCACCATCTCAAAGGCTTAGAAATCATTCAACATGAGAGATCTAATTAAACCATAAAAAAGAGAAGAGAGGGCTGGTAAATTAGCTCAGCAGTTAGGAGCATGTTCTGTTTTGCAGAGGGCCTTAGTTCGATCCCAGCACCCACATGTTGGCTCATAACTGCCTGTAACTCTAGTTCCAGGAGAGCCAAGTCTTCATCTGGACTCTGAGGCATGCACACACACACACACACACACACACACACACACATGCTCATGCACACGCTCATGCACACACAAATAAAAAATAAAAGTAGAAAATTAAAAGCCACACTCTCAGTAAAGAGAACTAAAAAGATAAAAAGTAGCCTAAAATAATAGTAAATATAATATCAATATCAAATTGAACACAATTATATCAAAAATGAACACAAATAATAATTTTGAGCACCTTTTTGACTCACACACACAAAGAAATCAAACCATTGGCCTTCACCTGAAAATTCACTGGAGAGGATAATATTTTTCTTTCAAAGCCATAGATGCACAAATTTCTGAATGTAAATAACAAGAATACAGCACTGGAGTAATTTCTGAACATGAAGCCATGCTGATACATCGAGCAAAAGACTTTCATAGCGATGCCTCCTCCCCAAGGTCAATGCAACTGGTACTGATCCCCCAGTGTAAAGATGTTCTTGGGGGCTTAGCCCTGCAATACATTCATACCAGCTGTATACCTGTGGCCAAGACTTGGATTGTTGCTAAGAAAAGGTATTCTCTCTTGCTCACGCACACAGAGTAAAAGCCAAGGACAAATGACATGTCACTTACAGTAATATACCCACTGCAAAACTGGAAATCAATGGAGCCTGTTGCACACTCGTTCTTGAAAGAAATGGGACAACACAACTGCTTTAAAGAAAAATACCAAACTGAGGACAGCCACAGAGAAAGTCAAACACCGGACAACATGGACTTCAGGACCCTCTCCACTCTCCCGGCCTCCTCCCCCAACTAGGAAGCCTCTTTCCTACTTCAAAGCAGAACATCCTTTGTCTTTTACTGAAAATCTTTTCCCCATACAGTATATTCTGATTACAGTTTCCCTCCCCTTACTCCTTCCAGTTCCTCCCCCACCTCCCCTCCCATCTGGATCCACACCCTTTCTGTCTCTCATTAGAAAACAAACAAGCATCTAAGGAATAATAATAAAATAAAAAAAGACAAATCAAAAACAAACAAATGAGAATAATAGAAAACAACCAAACAAGAAAAAGAACCAAAGAAAAAGCCCAAGAAACATACATAGATGCAGAGACACACATTTGCAGACAGAGGAATCCCATAAAAAAAAAACCCACAAAATTGGAAGCCATAATATTCCATATGTTAAGGAGCTAAAGCAGAATATTTTTATCCACAAGTCTGCTTTGATATGAGGAGCCAGCATCTCTTTCTAGCGAACCAAATCATTGTGTTACCTTCCTCAGTTTACCCTCTAAACTTCAGCTCTAGTCAAATACAGCAAACGCTTACTGGGAACCTATTATGCACAATATTATAAGTGATGTGGATTTTTTAAGCTGCTAATGGTGTAATAAATGCCCTAGGGATCTCAGAATTTTAAGTTAACAATGAGTAGTTGGCTTTCTGCATAATATCCAATTCTGTCTTTTAAAAATCGGTATTTTATTTTTAACTGTGAGGATGTGTGTGTGTGTGTGTGTGTGTGTGTGTGTGTGTGTGTATGTGTGGGTGTGCACACACCAGTGCAGGTGGCATTGGAAGCCAAAGGTCTCAGATCCTCCGAAGCTGGAGGTACAGGTAATTGTGAGCTACCTGATATGGTAGCTGTGAACTGAACTCAGGTCCTCTGCAAGAGCAGAAGGTGTTCCTGCCTGCTGAGTCACAGCTCCAGTCTCCCTTTGTCTCCTTACTCTGTATCATCCTACACATTGGAGCTACAGAATCATCACATTTTAAGTCCAATTTTCTCTCCTTCCTATGTCTTAGAGAACCACTGTTCCAGATGTTGATATAACTGGGATTCTGGGAATTTTTTTCTCTCTCTCTTTTGTTGTTATAGGATTTCTGACTTGCTTCCCTTAAGCCTCATTCTCCTTATGTTTGGCTCTTCTGAGACAGAAGTCTTAGACAAGAAACCTGACATCTGTACAATACCACGTTTTCTTGGTCAGCCACTGTCCATATCATAATACTTGTATCTGCACAATTTCCAGCATCCCTTTTATTTATATAAACAGGGACCTGAGGCTTGGCCAAGCTTAAAATTTAATTCATGATCAAACTTGTAAGTTGTCTTAGTTGGATTTCTATTGCTATGATAAAACACTATCGTCAAAAGCAGCTCAGGGATAAAATGGTTTATTTCATCTTATAACTTACAGTCCATCATGAAGGGAAGTCAGGATAAACTCAAGGCAGGAACCTAGAGGCTGGCCATGGAAGAACACTACTTACAGGCTTGCTCCTCATGGCTTGTTCAGTTGCTTTTCTGTACAACTCAGAACCACCTGCCCAGGGATAGCACTGTCCACAGTGGGCTGGGCTCTCACACTCAATCATGAAAATGCCCCTACAGACTTGCTTATAGGATAATCTGATGGGGGCATTGTCTCAATTGAACTCTTCCTGTTATCCCACCCCTTAAAGTCCATTCTCACAGTCTCCAGACTTCAGCTTGAATGAATTAGCAAACTCATTAAAGTTCTTTCGTGCCATAGCATATCTCCTCACGAACCACACTTTCATTTTTACTTAACCTAAGCAAGTTACAGGTCTAGAGGCAATGATGGGTGGCTCCTGGGGGACATCAGCATCATTCCTCCTGAAATCTCCTTTAGATGAAGTCATCACCTGCTCTGTAAAGGAGGCAGGATCAATTTCCTCCAGCAAGGGCAGAAAGGGCGACATTGAAGGGGTTGGGAGGAGGGTGGGGATGCACCCTCTGCTACGGGTTGGGAGGATTTCCTCAGGCAGAGTGGGGCCATCAGAATCTGAGGAGTCAACATCCTCTGCCTCCTTGGGGTCCCTCTCACACATTGCCACCCCAAGTCACAGGTTCCTATTCTTTTCCAGTCAATGTCTCACTTTAACTGTTGACACACTTTGAGGCTGGGGAATAATTTCACATTGTAAGTCAGCTTGTGTTTGGTTTGCAACTTGAGCTCTAAGGCTGCTGGAGAAAAGATTCTCTTCCAGGGCACACTTAGAAACCTGGAGATTGTTTATGTGCAACTGGAGCTGGTCAAATTTATCACCCAGCTTGTTTTGTTTGTTGTTTCTTTTCTAACTTTGTCCAAAGATGCTCAACGGAATCAGCCAGCAGTATCATTTTCCTTACATTTCCACAAAAGCTCAAAGATTTTTATACAAGTATTAAATTCTTTACAGCTCACGAGAGGTGAATTGAGAGCATCAAATGCATGTGTCTTGGTAAGTTCTTGAAATGGCTCACACCATGGACTGTTAATGTTCTCCATGCTACCAGAAGAGTATTTCATGACCTTAGGTTTCATCTAGTTAGAGAGCTACCTTCAGTTACTACCATGACCACTTGGGAAATTCATGCCTACATTCCTCCAGAATCACTCCTGATACCACAGTTTGTATTAGTCAGGGTTGTCTAAAGGAACAGAACCAATGGGATGAGTGTGTGTGACTTATTAAGTCAGCTTACAGTAACACAGCTAAATTACAGCTGAGAGTCTGAGAACTCAGTAGTTTCTCTATCCTTGGGTGCCTCAGTGGTCAGAGTAGCCCACAGTGGCTCTCTCTCTCACTGGGGAGGCTGGCAATTCAATTAATGCTCAGTCCCCAAGGAGGGATGCCTCAGCAGTCCCCATCTGGTGTCAAAAAACCTGAAAGATTCCTGGAGAGCTGCTGGTCCTTAGTTCCTGGTGAAAAACTGGTTCTGATGTGGAAGGATCCAACCACAGCAGCAATGGGTACCACAGTGTCATGAGGAAAGGCCAATACAGCAAGACATGAACTATCGTCCTTTTCTGCCATGACCTTAAAATCTGGACTGCTGCCAGAAGGTATCGCCCAAAGTCAGAGAGGGTCTTCCAAATCATTTAAGGCAATCAGGACAATCTCCCTATTGCAGAGATTGTAACTTGTGGCAAGTTGTCATTAAAACCAACCATAATATAAAGAGGCTCAAGGTTCGGCAGATCTGGCTCAGCATCCATCTTTTTGGGTTTTTTTTGTTTTGTTTTGTTTTGTTTTTTGTTTTTGTTTTTTAATGATAACAGAGGTTCTCAGACCGGATGCAGTTTCCTCCTGGGCAACTTTTGGCAATGTCTGGCAAGATTTTTGGTTGTCGGGAGTTTGGTTGCAATGAATGGGGTGTTGTTGTTTGTTTTCTAGCGGGTAGAGTCCAGAAATGCTGCTCTATGATCACAAAACAAAGACTCGCACATCCTGCCTGAAAGTTCAAGGACGTTGTTGCTGGAAAACCTAGCATGACAGGATGCCTTCTGCACTCTCTCCACCCCATTCTGATCTTATTTCCAAGGATTCACAATTAACTATTGCAAAAATAAACAACCTGCAGAGAGCCACGGATAGAGTGACTTTTTTTTTTTTTTTTTGGTTTTTTTTTTGAGACAGGGTTTTTCTCTGTATAGTTTTGGTGCCTGTCCTGGATCTCGCTCTGTAGACCAGGCTGGCCTCAAACTCACAGAGATCCGCCTGGCTCTGCCTCCTGAATGTAGGGATTAAAGGCGTGCGCCACCACCGCCCAGCGAGTGACCTTTTCCTTACAGCCTTCTTTCATTCAAAATGAAACGGGATTTGTAGCTTTGAGATAAAGGGGGAGTGAGGACAGGAGGTGAGGGACGCAGTATGCAGGAAGGAAATTCAAACTAATGCTTACAAACTAAGATATGGGCTGCTGGAGTTGACTCCCTGGTCAAGAGTGCTTGCTCTTAAGTTTGAGGACCCGAGTTCGAATCCCAGGCCCCCAAGTAAAAAGTGGGCATGGTGACAGAAACAGACTGTGACTCGCCTTCCAGACAGCAGTTCACTCTGGGTGACTGGCAGAGCAACGGACTGGCACCAGGACCCCTTCTCCAGCCCACTGCCTTTCTGAGATAGCCTGGAGTGCCTGGGGAAGCAGGCGGGGCGGGGCCTGGGAGCACGCGTCCCTGTGCTGTGACGTCATAATACGCCGCCGCAGAGCCGGCCCTTAGCAACCGACCTGGCGACAGTCTCTGTGGCCGCTGCGGCCCCCGCGGGCAAGTCTTTCCAAATCTCCACTGCGGGGGCCGGCTTGGCCCGGATAAGAACCGAAAGGACACAGAGTGTCCCCGCGAAGGCTGCAGGAGTGCTAAGCATGGATGGCAGCCGGAGAGGTAAGGGGCTGCGCGGGTCCAGGCCGCGCCCTGGCCTTTCGGGTGGCCTGCCAGCTCCTTCTCCAGTGTCGCGAGGTGATGCCCGGAGCTGGACAGGCCCAGGGGGAGGCTCCGCTTGCCCGTCTCATTGATCTACTGTCTGGCCTTGGGTTTGTCGCCTTGCATCCATCCCCTGATCTCGGGATCCTGCAGCCTGTTGTTGCCTCGGTATCTTCTAAGCAGAAGACCAAGCCCGGTCTTTGAAGTCCGACCTGAGCCCCAGATCAGGCCAGCTGCTTTCACAGAAACGACCCTCGGTTTCCTCATCTTGAACATAGAGGGGAAAATACCATGCCACAGAGTTCCTGGAGATTAAGTGCAGATAATACGTAGCAAGCTCCTGGTTCCTTCTTAGGACTTAGTGTACATGAAGTCTCCCAGTCCTCCAGAACTGACTCAGCCAGAGCTGGTTATAGTTCAGTTGCTTCAAGGTGGGGAGCTGGGATACCTCATTTGTAATAATCTCCAAAAGCCGGTTGGTGGACTGAATGTTTAATAGCAGAAGACTACCCATAATCGCAGTGTACACCTATTTGCCTTAACTGATGTTCTGAGACAAGTGGCGAGTGAGAAGTAGTTGGTGAGCCCTATCCATAAATCTTTACAAATCAGCCCAATCGGAGTTGGAGCGCGACATCCTAAGCCTTTCTTAGAACTAAATAAGCAACGCACACACACACACACACACACACACACACACACACGCACACACACACACACACACACACACACACACACACACAGGAGTGGTATTGTCTATTTAAAGGGTACCTTTGAATCGATCTCCTCATGGTTTCTTGAATTGTCTTGCTTTCAACTTGCGTGCACCTTTATTTTACAATAATTGATCAAAATAAGTGTTATGCTTAGTGTAGAAGGTCAGTTGACAGGATATTCAGACACCATACAAACCTAAGTCCGAGTTAAAAAGCAAACCAAAATGCTCTTATGGTCTTCAGAAATGGTTACAAAACAAACTTTAAATCTTTGCTGTGTTCTACCCATAACCAAACAACTGTTTAGTATACACAGACAAATCTTGTTAAATAGATACTGTTCATATTTTGAAATAAATAGAACCAAAGATTATAAATACCCCCCCTCCATGTCACAGTAGGTGATAGAGCAAGCTTTGAACCCAGACTAAGAATGTAAAACTCTTAAGTTAATTCTTGTACTTGCATAGTATGGGTGGGGGCATTTGTGTAGTAACAGACTTAGTAACGTTTGGTATTTATTTTTAAATGAGATGACAGATGTAGAAGGGTTTATGCTTTATCCCTTATCCAAGTGGCTTCACTTTTAGCCCGTAATATATAGTAATATCATTGTTTCTAGTTTTGAACTTGTAAAATAAAATGTTATATTTAACAAGTACCAGGGCTAGTGTTCATTATACTATAAATGATAAGTAACTATAATTGTTATTCATCATATATCATTTATAAGTAATCATTAATTTAGTTGAAGCTTAAATTCTTAATTTTAATCGAAAGCACGTGTCTTAGATTTCATTATTTCCTTCAGCTATTTCAGAACATAAAATAGGAAAGATAACCTGAGGGAGAAGTTCCTCACTTGCTTACAGTAATCACATTCTTTTGTAGGGTCAACCTTCAGCGTGGTGGTGTAGCAGAAAGCCGCCAGCTTGAGAAACAATAGGTCTTGTTTCTAGTCTTTGATATTAATTAATGAGGAGGCATTCTTCTGCCAGTTGCTTCTCTTTCCCAAGCCTTCGTTGTTTGTAAAACGGGGAGCTAGACTTCATAATCTATAAGACTTTGTTTCCAACCTCTGATGGGAAAAAGGAGAAAGGAGAAAATTAAGAATACTGGGCCGGGCGGTAGTGCGCACGCCTTTAATCCCAGCACTCGGGAGGCAGAGCCAGGCGGATCTCTGTGAGTTCGCGGCCAGCCTGGGTTACCAAGTGAGTTCCAGGAAAGGCGCAAAGCTACACAGAGAAACCTGTCTCGAAAAACCAAACAAAAAAAAAAAAAAAAAAAAAAAGTATTGGTCCACCATCCATTGTATTACCAGCAACCTGTGCTGGAAAAACAAGAGGAAACAGGTATCCTGTTAGGACAGCTAAGTGAAAAGAGACTGGGAAAGATTTCTTAATCTGTTGTTCCCATGGAGATACCTTTATAAGCGACCTGTTCCTAAGCGATTTTGGGAAAATACTGAAACACCATTTTTTTTCCCCTCAATGAGTTTTCTCTGAGGAAAACTCAAATTATGTAGGAAACTGAGCTGAAGAATTTGACTGTCCTACAAGACCATCAATCTCATGCACCAGTTTTTAGTCTTAGTTTAGAGAATGCTATTCTTTTACTGGACGTTTCATTTGAGACTACTTTTGGATCATTCTGGGTTCAGTCAGGATACAGAGACTGTGCCTGGGCTGATTTAAATGAGGAGTATAAAGAATTGTTAAACCGTCATAAAAGTAGCTATAAGAAATGAGAAAACTTTATATATACTATATGTGATATATATATGTTATATTATATATATTTACTACAGTGTACCTAACATATTTGCATTGGGCAAAAAAAAAAAAGTTATATAAAGAAACAAAAAATATACCCCCTTCAAGGGAGCAGCTCCTGAGAGAGGGCCCAGATGAAATGAGTTGTCTCTTCCTCCCTTCAGCTCTGTGAGCTTTAACATGACATTTATGTGTTAGGGATGTTAGAAACCAGTGAGTGCACATCTTAATGTAAATAAGTTGGTGGGATCCTCTGCACCACCACACCAAAAAAAAAAAAAAGCCGCCTGGGGGATACAGTTTCATTTTCTGCACACTAGTTACATTAACGCTAAAACTCTGTTCTGTTTTTGGTTTTTAAAGATTTTTCTGTTTTGTTTTGTTTTGTTTTGTTTTTCGAGATAGGGTTTCTCTATGTAACAGCGCTGGCTGTCTTGGAACTCTCTTTGTAAACTAGACTGGCCTTGAACTCACAGAGATCCACCTGCCTCTGCCTCCTGAGTGCTGGGGTTAAAGGTGTGCGCCACCACCGCCCTGCGTGGTGAACATACAGTTACATTCTGGAGAAAGAAATTATTCTGTGATGAGGTCAATGTAATTTTCTAATCTCGTGCAGTCTCAAAGACCAGACACTATTTTTACATTACTGGAATTCTCTTTAAATATAGCATTCAGTTGGGTACATTGGTGTGCATGTAATTCCAACTACCTGGAAGACTGAGGGAAGATCACATGAGCCCAAGAATTCAAGACCAGCCTGGGTAGTATAGTAAGACCTAGTCTCCAAAGGAAAACTCATAAGTTTAACTCGAAATATGTATTAGCTCAAAACAAAAAATCTAATGGGTCAGTAATGAACACAATAAAGCCAGTATTTATCAAGTGACATAATTGATATATTGATCACTTGATCTAGTAAAACTGAAGTCTCAAAGTAAACTGTTCTTAAAATAACTTTTCAAATAACGTTTCAAACAGTTCAATCGTACAGCACTTGCCCAGCACACACCTGCATACACACAATACTTCACATAGAATAGCTTGTTTTCTTTAAAAACTGTGTGCGTGTGCATATACATAGGTCTGAAGCTAAGGTCAACTGTGTTTTCTCAGGTCTTCTCCACCTTTATTTTTTAAAACAGGATCTCTCGCTGGTTTCCTTTTATTTCTATTGCTGTGGTAAAATACTCTGATGGCTGTCATCCATCACTACCTGGAAGCCGCAGCAGGGGGAGCTTGAAACACTAGTCCTGTCACATCCCCAGGAGAGAGCAGAGAGACCAATGCATGTGTGTTTACTGCTCAGCTCAGTTTCTCTGAGACAGTTCACTGCTTGGGCCATGAAGTGGTACTGACTACATTCAGCTGGGTCTTTTGACTTCAGTTAACACGATCAAGAAAATTTCTTAGTGGCTGGAGAGATGGCTCAGCAGTTAAGACCACTTGCTGCTGTTGCAAAGGACTCAAGATTGATTCTCAGCATCTACTGACAGGCTCAAAACCTCCTTCAACTCCAGCTTGGGATCTGATGCCTCTGGCTTCCAAGGACACTAGTGCACATGTTGCGAGTATACACATAAGCAGGCTTTTAAAGTACTTCTTTAAAAAGAATATTCCTCACAGGCATGATCAGGCTACTGTGCTCTAGACACTCCTTCATTGAGTCTTTTCACAGGTAATTCTAGGTTGTGTCAAGTTGACAATTAAAACTATCAGTTCATTGATTCAGCGAGGGTACTTTGTCAGAGTGTCCAGGAGCCAGCTCCCTGTGCCAACCCCTAGCTACTCCAAGACTAGAGTTCCAAGCATGTGCTGCCATACCTCACTTTTTACTTGGATTCCAAAGTCAAGTCTTTGGTACTTCTGTGACAGCCACTGTATCAACTGAGCATCTCCCCAGCCCTATCTTATTTTCCCAAAAAAAGAAAAGGTTCAATCTATGGTCATAGGATTTTTGCTGTTTGATGTGTTATTGCTGGTAGTAACATGATTTGTGGGTTTTTTGTTTTGTTTTGTTTTTGAGACATGGTCTCATTATGTAGTCCTGGCTGGATTCGAACCCTGTGTAGACCCAGCTGTCCTGAAACTCATAAAGATCCGCCCGCCTCTGCCTCCCAACTGCTGGGATTAAAGGCGTGCACCACCACCATGCCTAGCTGAATAAAAGTTTTAACAACTTTGTTTAAAAATGAAATGTGTTCTTTTTAAAAATATTCTATATTGTTTTTTTGTGAACATTGTGTTTCACGTGTCCTAATTCGTGGTTTTTATTGTTGTTGAAAGTCAGAGCAACCTCTGTCCTCCCCAGATACAGTCCACCATGCCTATTTACAGGACACTTGAGCACCAAGAGCAATGGTAAGTCAGCTACTCAAAACTGTAGCTTCATTGAAAGACTCACTGTTTTCTGTGCTGGGGAACCACACGGCCTGATGAAACAGCTCTCTGAATGAACATTCGTACTTCACATTAGTAACTGGAAGTAAATGGTGTAGGCATTCTTTAGACACAGTTAGGGGATCATGATTTCGAACTCTTACTGTGCCCTGAATGTGGACTTAGCTGCCTCCTGCTTCCCACCCTGCTACGGCCAGGGGCTCCTTTTGCCAGCACAAGGTCTGGTTTAAGACATGCCTGCCTTGTAAATGATGATTATAAAGACACAAGCCCTAAAGAAGAGCTGTGTAGAGAAAACTTGACTATATTCTCAGCTGATGTTTATGGGTTGCTGAATCTCTATGTCCTGTGATGCTTTTATGTTTTAGAGTCTTTCAGGGTAAAACCGTAATGTTAACTCTAAAATAATTTTTGTAATTATAATTTAAAAGTCTTTGGCATGGGTTTTAGGAAAACCAACTTAAACTTATTGTCCTTATTTCCATGAAAAATCTTAAATGCTCCTCTAAATATGAAGAAATAATGAAATTTTCAATTATTTCTTTTATTTCTTTGTACTATCATATATACATAGAAGCAGCTATGGAAACTGATTTTTTTTAATTTATTTATTTATTTTTTTTTAGATTACACTCATGATATTCATTAATTACACTCATGATATTAATCACATTTGTGGTATTCATAGATTACATTCGCAGTATTCATTCAATTTTTTATATATATATATATATATAAATTTTAAATGCCAAATGTCATTTGTTGAAGGGGGGAGGAGGTCTTAAATACAGGCTTACAGCACAATGGGAGGACCCCGGAGGGCAGAAGTTCGCTACTGATGTTTTACAATCTTGCTTCTAATCTGTTAACGCCCATTATTTAGGATACACAGACAAGGAACTTCTCTTAAGCATTCAGGAGGGTGGAACTTGGCAGGGAGTTGGCATAGGGAGGATCTCAAGGTCAAGGTGCGCAAACAAGGCAGCAGTTACCCAAAATGGGGGCCAGGGCCCTACAGGTCCCCCTTTTATTAATAAATGAGCTTCTGACTTGGGTTGCGTGGGACGTCAGCAGGTCACCTTACCCGTCATGGAGATGCCTACCCAGGCCACACAGGTGCTCTGTCTTAGGTTGGTCAGTGCCCCCCAGGCATTACCCGTCTCTGAATACTCATTTTCATACAGGCTCAATCGTGTGTGAGCTGTATAGTTAATTGCTGCCAAAGATCTCAAAGTGGCACTGGGCTTGCAATCTGTGCGTTCGATACAGAAAGGAAACTGATTTTAAAAAAAAGCAATGTCTGGTGACCCAAGCTTGTAATACCAGTATCTGGAAGGCTGAGGCAGGAGGATAGCAAGTTTATGGCTTGCCTGGGCTACAGAGTGAGGTCAGGGCCATTCTGGGAATTTAATGAGATGCTTTCTCAAAATAAAACGTAAAGAGAGTGCTAGGGATATAGCTCAGGATTAGAGTATTTGTGTAGTATGTTCGAGACCCTAGATTTAATCTTCAGGAAAACACACACACACACACACACACACACACACACACACTTTGAAACCAGATTTAAAAGAAACATACGCAGAAGAGCAAAGTGAAGAATACAATATACTGTGTGCTAACTCTCAAAATGGACTCAGAGCTCGTCAGCATGCACTGCATTGACTCTCAGCAATGCATCCTTTGTTGGGAATACATCAGAGACTTAGTTCACAGTCTGTGCCTCAGTTTCCACTTTTATTAAATGCTCATAGTAATAGCTAGAAAGGTTTTTTACAGGTAAAAAGAGTGGCACAGTGCATGACAAGTGTCCCTCCAGTGTCTTCCATAGTAACATGCTTATGTTATGCAGAGTTTCCCTAAAAGGATAGATCTAGGAGGGGAATCTAAGTTTCAATGTAGAAAAGTCTCTTGTGTTTCAAGCTCTATATTCTGTTTCACTGTTGAATTTTTTTAAGCATATGCTTGTATTACTTCTCAAAATCTTTTTAGGGGCTGGGGAGATAGCTGGGTGGACACATGGATAAAGCACTTGCTTGCAAATTTGAGAGTTGAATCCCAAAAGCCCATATAAATGCATGGTGAGAGTGGCAGCCCACCTGCCTGGGGAGCCGGAGATGGCATTCCCAGAGCAGCTGGCTAGGTAGACTAGCTTGATCAGCCAGTCTAGCTTCGAATAAAAGATCCTACCTCCATAAATGAGATGGAGAGTGATCAAGGAAGATTCCCAACACCTACACACCACACACACACACACACACACACACATACACACACACACACTCCCTTCCATATATATATATGTACTCACACACGTGTGGACATGCACATACATCCCACACATACACATGCAAAAAAAGTGTTTTTAATGTTTAAAAATATGTCTGCATAGTACTTTGTACTTATCTATTGGTGCTTAATGCTTCTAAGAGTTTCTTTAAACAGTCTGAGTGAAGGCGGAAGAGTTGAGCAGCATAGATTTTATACACCTGTACTTAAAGCAGTCTGTGGCTCTCCATTCCAGGTGTAAAGTCAGATTCGCCTCTCAGAGCAGAATCTTTATACATAGTCTCTTGATTTGGGATTTGTTTGATTTCCCAAACTTAGTGGTTTGTTCATAGCCAAGCCAGTGACTAAAGATTTTTAGTTATGAGATAAAAAGATATATAAAATAGATAGTAATCAATGATATTAATAGTAGATTAAAATTACCAATCTATTAATAGGTTATATTCTAGATTATTTTAATAGATTATTTCTAGATCTCTTTTCCGAAAACTCAAGCCTGTAAAACTTAGTTCTTGAAGAGGTCTGAACCAGGTGCTGAGGTGCTAATCCGTGTTAGCAGGGCAGGACGAGGGGTGGATACAGCACCATGCACGTGTGCTCTCAGCCTCTTTGGTGAATCCAGAACAAGAATGACTTCAGTAACTTGTGTATCTTGTGATGTTTTATTAAGTTTAAATATGTAATGATTAAATATGTTTTAATTTTTAGCTTTTTGCACTGACTCCTCTTCTCTCAGACTAACCACTCTCCAGCTGGTCAAGAATCACATGGCTGTTCACTATAATAAAATCCTTTCAGCCAAAGGTAAAAAAATGTGCAAATTTGAATTTTCTGTGCCAATTTAAACCCCAGCTTTACCTATCATTATGACAAACCTGTGGCAAAAGTTAATACATTATCTCAGAGAAGACTTGTATCTAAAAGTGAGATGCCAACTACTGATTATATTGATGGCAAATTTTATGTTCACATTATTTACAACCACATAATGCCTATTCTAATGTAATAATAGTATTCATTCTAATATTTTGTTGTTATATATTGCTCATTTTTCTATTTCTGTTTAAAATTTTATGAGTGTGTATTGGGGCATATTTGGGTATGTGTGTGAGCAAGCGTGTATTCAGGTACATGTGTGTGCGTGTGTGTGTGTGTGTGTGTGTGTGCATATGCATATAAAATCAGAGGTCAACCTTAGGTGTCATTTGTCGAGAGTCATCCACTTTATTCTTTTCAGAGAGGGTCTCTCACTGAGACCTTGGGTTTGCCATGTTAAGGCTGGACTAGCCAACCAGCCCCAGAGATCCTCCGGTGTCTGTCTCCCCTGGGCTGGGAGTACAGAAGTGTGCTGCCATGCCTGCTTTTTCTGTGGATGCTGGAGTCCTTGGGCCCAGGGGTCCTTGTGCTTTCATAACAAACACATTAGTGACTGTGCTATGTAAATATAAAGCCCAGGCTAACCTGACCTCAGTGTCCTGCTTTGGACTCCCAAGGAACTACGTGTGTTGTGCTACCATGCCCAGCTAGATGCTTGTCTTAATATAACTTTATAACTGCTTTTTTACTTAGGAAGTTATACAAAGAAGATTCTGGCTGCTATTTTTTTCTTCTTTTTTGTTGATTTTATTAACTTACATAGAATAAAATGCACTAGTTGTAAGTATGCAGGGAAATACTGAAAATGTGTCTCTAAAGCACCACCAGAGTCACAGTAAACCAGAGGTCATTTAACTGTGCATGTAGGTCAGTCTTCTGCTCTTGCTTTTGTTCAGGTCATGAGCGGAGATTGGTGTTTTGTAGCATGTGAAAACGGTGTGAGGTTTGACTTGACGTCCATAGCACGGTCGCGTTCATTCTTCTCACACTGGCTCTGGCAGCCTTTGCACTGGAATGCAGAGTGAACTAGGGGTGACAAGCTGTGTCACTTGGCAAAGCCGGAGCACCCACCCTCTGCCCTATAAGAACAGTGTGCTGATCCTGGTGTCGGACATGTCCACATCCCAAAAAACTCCCCCCTTATCTCTGCAGTCGGTCCCTTCCCCTCCAATCCCTGCAGCTGCCGATCTGCTCGCTGTTCCTAGAGTTTTGCCTTTGCTAGAATTTCCTGTTAATAGAATAAAGCGTATTTATACTTTTGGTCTGGCTTCTTGCAGTGTACACAATGCTTTAAGGCATCGTGTTGTGTTTATCAGTATTTCTTTCTTAGTTTTGGGATGGAGTGTGTGTGTGCGTGTGTGTGTGCGCGTGTGTGGGGGGGGGGTCCCCAGTACCGGGGTTCTTAGTGGGCACCACTGTGCCTGGTTTCTGCCCATGGGTCTTGGGTAGAGAACTCAGGTCCTGTGCTGGCATAGCAAGTACTTTAATGCCTGAGCCGTCTCCCCGGCCTTAACTGTATTTACTTTTCTTTATAAATTATATTTTAACTGGTGGCGCACGCCTTTAATCCCAGCACTCAGGAGGCAGAAGGAGGCGGATCTCTGAGTTCTAGGCCAGCCTGGTCTACAGAGTGAGTTCTAGGACAGCCAGGGCTATGTAGAGAGACCCATCTCAAAATAACCCAAAAAACATTTTTGAGTATTCCATTTAATGAATCTAGCGTCATTGATTGATTCATGACTGGTGAATATTTGGGTTATTTGGACTCATTTTGAGCTATGGGAAATTAAATTACTGTAAGAGTTCACATACAGTTATGAACATCTATTTCGATTTCACGTGAGTAAATGTATTTGGTAGGAGTAGAACTGTATGTTTGTGTGTGCATTTAGCTTTGTGATCAGATCCTTTCCAGAGTGCTAGTTTGTGTTTGCTGTGCTGGTACAGCCTCAGCAACCCTTGCTCTTGCCAGTGTAGAGTAGTAACTCTTCTGTGTGAGTATTTGTAAGCTTAAATGTAAACTTTATTTTAATTTCACTAATTTTTTTTCACTAACTTGACCTAATGTTTATTTACTTTTTTTGTGACATGGGATATCACTGTATAGCTTCATGAGCTGGAGTTTAAAATGTTTAGGTTATATTTTAGATAATTGAAGAAAATAGCATATCGTGGCATTAAAATCATGTAAAATTGAGTTCCATTTTCAGATACTTTAGAATTTGTGTTTTTAGCAATGTGTTTAAGAAATCATTTTCTAATCTTAGAGTTTTCTAAATTTGTTTTCTTCTAGAAGCTTTCTACTTTTAGCTCTTCCACTTAAGTTTGTGACCCATTTTGAGTTTTCATATAGTATAACAAGAAGGTTATTTGTTTTTGTCTACATATACATATACATACACACACACACACACACACACACACACACACACACATATATAGATATATATATAAAACATTTCTGGTATCTATTACTGAAGAGATTATCCTTTCCCTATTGAATTGCCTTGGCATCATTTGACCAGATGCATAAATAAGTCTTGATTTAATTTTTGGTCTGCTTCTCTACATGTCTACTTTCTCTCCACACCAACTTGCTTTGTGTCCCATAGCATTGCATTAAGTCTTGAAATAAGTAGTATAAATGCACCATTTTGCTCTTTTCTCTCCAGGTCAATTGTGTTGATATGCATGGTAAAGGCACAGCATTGGGTGTTGATGTGCATGGTAAAGGCACGGCATTGAGTGTTGATGTGTATGATAAAGGCACGGTGTTGGGTGTTAATGGTAAGGGCATGGCATTAAGTGTTATGTGTATGGTAAAGGCATAGCATTAGGTGCTGATGTGTATGGTAAAGGCATGGCATTGACCATCAATGTTCTGTTCATTCCCTTTTCAGTTTATATATTTTTTCAATGGTTTATCTTGCTATGTTTTCAAGTTCACCAGTATTTTCTTCCACGTTATCTAATGATCTGTAAATCCCACATAGTATTTTTTAGCTGTTATCTTACTTTTAATCTCTAGAAATAACAATAAAAAAGCAAAGAACTTCAAGTCTGCAGAGATTTTTTGAATTATACATTTGAAGTTTTTCATTATTTATAAACATCAAAAATAATAATTTTTTTCTCTTTCAGCTGCTGTGGACTGCTCAATTCCAGCAAGTGTGCATACCAGCATCAAATGTAAGTAATTTTTTAACATAACACCACTTTAGAAAGAGTATGAAGCACACATAGCTTACAGTTTAACATACTATTTCTAAGTGTTCACTTCAGTGGCATTAAGTACATTGTGTGTTGAGGATAGTCATCATTATCATCCATCTACCCTCAGCCATGTGTGAGCCCCTGGAAACCACGTGTCCACATTCTGACAGTGCTGGTGGTGTGGGTATATCGATATTCTGAGTATATACCCAGAAGTGAAGTTTTTGGGACACCTAGTAATTTCCTTTGTGCATTGTTGGGA
>CABHPH010145251.1:0-37049 GCA_902168325.1 Peromyscus nudipes | reverse complement strand
ACACAATATCTGAAGTGATTTCATCTTCAGATTTGAGCTGACAAAGTTACTCTATGTAAACTCCATGTGGAGGCTGTCCTGTGATCTCACTGCATGAGGAACACTCAAAATCACCTCAAGGAAATGAAACCCCACTTCTGAGCAGCAGGTGTCCCCTTGTGTTTCTGCAACACATTAGCCATGTGTGCCTTGCATCCCACCCACCTGCAATGTGCCAGAGGCCCCCATGCCATAGGGCTCCCTAGCTATCTGTGTGAAGAATGTAATTATTCATTCCTCAATAAATTACCTTTGCATCTTTTTATGACACAGCAGTAGATCAAGTCTCCAAGACTATTCTATTTATTTAGAAAAAAACCCACAATTTCTAGTTCATCCTGGATCTTGGCTCAAAAATTAAGTTTTCAGATGGCTATCTTTAAATATTTTTATGTTAACAGATATGACTACTTCATTCTTTCCACTATGCAAATTCATTCAAATAAAATGTAAATTGCATGATAATTGTGTGCCAAAAGTCCCATTTTCTCACAGATAGAACTGATGCAGTTTCTTCCAAATAATGGCTTATATTCTATATAAGCTTCAAATAGTCTTGAATTCTGCTGTTAACCCCTTGACTACTTTAACAACAGTGAAAATAAAGCCAACTGAAATCTGTCTAGAAAGGGCCAGCAGGGGTCTGCTTGCCTGATCGGTTGACATGACAGATTATTTTCAAAAGTCTTCGGTGGTATCTTGATGTCACTGTTCTTGTCTGCTGAATTAAATGAGACACTGACAACTCGTTTAACTCATTTAAAGAGACTTTCACTTCCTTTCAAAATACCAGCCCTTCAATATAAGAACTGGAAATTCGGACACAGTTAGGTACAAACAATAAGCACTAACTGTGTGTTCTTCCCAGCCTGGGAGGCTCTCAGGGAAACAGGGCTGTACTGCCACTGTCCTTGCAGCTGCAGACCTGGGCGACTTTATACTTCCCCAGGCTTTGGATGCAGGAACAGGGGATGCTTTATACTGGCCGTGGTAGTTTAAGTGGGAATGGTCCCCATAGACTGTATGTTTGAATAATTGGTTCCCAGCTGGTGGAACTGTTTAGAAAGGATTAAGAGGTGGGGCCTTGTTGGAGGACATGTATTGCTGGTGGTGGGCTTTGAGATTTCAAAAGACTCCTGTCATTCCCCAGGTGTCTCTGTCTCTCTGTCTCTCTGCCTCTCTGTCTCTCTGTCTCTCTGTCTCTCTCTGTCTCTCTTTCTGTCTCTCTGTCTCTCTCTCTTTCTCTCTCTCTCTCTCTCTCTCCCTGTCTGCTACTTGTGATCGTAAGGTGAGCCTTTAGCTGTTCCCACCACAATGCTTTTGCTCTACCATCATGGTCACTAACCCTCTGCAAGTATAAGCCCAAATTAAATACTTTCTCTTATAAGTTGCCTAGGTCATGGTGTTTAATCGCAATAATAAAAATGAAACTTAAACACAGGCCTGGAGTGCAACTGGTTAGGGGTCTGTTTTTGGTTTTCCTTTTTCCTTTTTCTTTGACTATAATAATAATTGCCTAATAATCTTTGGAATTAGATTGCAAGAGGCATCTTGCAGAATGATGCCTTTTGGTTTTAAAAATAAATCTATGTCAGAAGAAAAAAGTTCTTCTGTTTAGAATGTATAAGTTTTTTTCCTTTAAATTTGTCAGGAATGATTCAAGCCACAGTTGACGCTGAAGTATATCAGGGTGTGAAGAGTGGGGATGCTTTAAAATCCTCATCTGCTGCTTTCCATCTTTTTGACTATAGGAACAAAGTTCATGATAATCCCTTTGGGTGGGAGATGGAATATTTTTAACAGGCTTGTGCATGGGTATATGTGGATACGTGTGTGCATTGGGATAGACACCTTCAGACAGGAAGTGAAGAATGGTACTTTTACACTTTCAGAATTATGTAAGGTTTAGGCCACAATAATACAAAGAATGTGGAAACACACTCCAGGACTAGAGACGACACAACAAATCTTATTCAGTTAATTACAAGACAACGTAAATATATTCTCAAATTATACAGGAAGTCAGTTGCTTAAATAATTCAAGTCAGAGAAGAGATGTCCAGTGTGACTTAGAGCTTGCCACATCACCTGAGGTCCCCACTCTCTAATAACCGCCTTGCTATAGTCCATACAACTCCACTGGGCAACATGGCCTCATTTATCAGCATAAGATACTGTTAAATAGAAGTAAGGCTATAGGCTTTCTGTTCAAACATAAGTTTGGATTTTTATTTACATTATGTATTTACTTAAATGCCTTAGTACTTAGTAAGCATGTAAGGGTAAAAAAAAAATCTAATTCTTAAAATTTTATCTTTTCTAAAACTAAAGATAAACTAATTCCAGATGTTCATTTCTGAGTCTCTGGGATTGGGAAGCTTTCTCACACCTTGCCTTTATTTACACAAGTCCCTTCTGTGTCATAACCGGCTCCACAGCTGGACAAGAGCCAACCAAACAGCCCCAAGCATATGTGGGTTCGGGAGGGGGGCATTCTCTCATGCCTCCCGACTCACTAACCATGTCCAGTTGTTGGTGTTGGCACTGTCATACACCTACTGTGGGCTTTTCCCCTCTCTAGGCTTCACTCATCTTTATTCTACATTCTAGTTTGTGCAATCCAACCTTAAACGACTATTTGGTAGGTAGAACACATCAGACACAGTCATGTTAATGATTAACAAAACAAATAAGAGCAGTGAGCAGGCTCTGTTCCTAACATATTGGGTCAGTGAAGGGTTTAGAGAAACTTCTGGAACGGGGAAAGCATGCCCACTGTGGCGCTGGCTTCTTCAGAATCCAGCCAGAAAAGGTCAGCCAGTGACACACACACACACATAGCTGGAAGAAGTGGAGAACATGGGGGATACTGCTGGGCAGGGGGCTGCAAAACCTTCCAGGGAGCCTGCTGGGCAGGAAGGCTGCAAGACCTTCCAGGGAGCCTGCTGGGCAGGGGGCTACAAGACCTTCCAGGGAGCCTGCTGGGCAGGGGGCTCTAAGACCTTCTAGGGAGCCTGCTGGGCAGGGGGCTGCAGAACCTTCCAGGGAGCCTGTTGGGCAGGGGGCTGCAAAACCTTCCAGGGAGCCCAAGCTCCACAGGAGGGCGTCCTCTGAGAGCTCTGTGGGAAGGACTAGCTGCAACATTATGACTTAGTTACATTGGAGGACAATGACCCTAGTTGTAAAGGAAGAACTAAGAAAAACCTGTCACTTAGAAAATTCCACAAAGAAGGCAGAATACTACATGAGATTCCTTTGAGTGTGTCAAATGGAACTCTGTGGTGGTGTAACTGTCTTACACACAAGTTGTTGGAGACGATAGCCACAGATGACCACTGAGTACTTGAAATGTGGAGATGATATTTTCATATTATTTAATTTTAATTAATTTAAATTGAAAACAGACTCACGGGGCTAGGGAATACCAGATTGGAATTTGCAGCTCAGAGTACACATAAACACACACACACACACACACACTCTGTATACAAGTACATACATAGGCACACTTGCGCACATGCGTGCACATCACACACACACACACACACACACACACACACACACACACACTAATGAAGATTCTCTGTAGTCACATCTGATAAAGTCTGAAAAGTGGCTCCAACATCCACAGAGGCCTCACCCAATTCAGACAACCCTCCTAATTCTGCATCAGCCTCTTGCCTTTGCCAGCCCTGTTTGACCTTCACTGATTTTCCTTTTCCCCCACAGAACATTGAGACATTTCAATAGATCCAGTTCTGCTCATAACCCCACAGACGTCCACAAGCCACCAAGGTGTCTGCATGCATTCGGTTCCTTTCTTTTCAATGGGCATGCTACATGTCTACACACATAACATTGACATATGGGTACTTATGCGACGTTTCCTACTATGTCTTCTAGGTACACTTGTATTGATTACCTTAGAAGGACTTTGGGCATTGCCTTCTCAGACTGCCATTCCCTGACAAAGCAAGGGCTTCCTGTGTTACATTTAAATTTCTGTTGTGTGAGCAAATGATTTCTTACTTCACGTTACATGACTTATTCCTTTCTCTTCATGCTTATTGTTGATGTTTGTATTTGGAAAATTTAATATTGGTTCTTTTCAGTTTTAATTTATGTGCTCTTACTAGATCGTTAATATGAAGAACTCATCTGTGTATAACTTTACAAACTACTGGGGACTCCACATTTCAAGTACTCAGTGGTCATCTGTGGCTATCGTCCCCAACAATAGCAAAGATTTACAAATTTATTTGCATACATTTCTTTATAAGTACCATTTACTCCGCATTCTTTAAAACACCTAAAACTTGAAAATAATTTCATTCTCATTTAATATTCTTTAACAGAATCATCTATCCTCCACATGAATAAAAAGGAGGGGAAAAACTTAAAAATAAACAGAAAACAGGAGAGGAAAGTTTCTAGAATTTTCTATGAGAAAGACTGGGCAGATATGGAGATGGTTCAGAACAAGAGCAAGACACAGGTAGGGCAAGTACATCAGAAAGGCCCAGTGATGGGGGGATGCAGCAGCAGGCTCTGAGACACATTTGCAATGTTACATACAGCCGCTGGTCTGCACAACACTCTCTTTCATTCCTAAAATGATTTAAGTAAGGAAACTTTACCTGTGGTGTCCTGCATAACGTGGGCCACGGATATGGCCTATTCCTCGGCACCCAGGAGTAGGACATACAGCTTGACCTGGAAGGATTTTCACGTCATGTGCCCCTTCAGGAAGTAAAAGAACATAGCTTGAAAACTCTTGCTGAGAAAGAATTGGAAAGCCTAAAAGATGCAAATGATGTTAACTGAGACTTTAAAAATTAAAACAAATTGTCACCCAAAACACCAAGTACCGTGTGACGATTTATAAAACTGACGTGACAGAGCCTAGGATGGCTGTAATAGATACCACTGCAGCATGGGTAGCATCAGAGACAGGAGAATGAACAGGTATTGTGGAACTTTTTAGAAAAGCAGATACGAGAATGCTCACTTTTTTTTTTTAAGAGATTAGTAATGGCAAAAGCCATAAGCTGATGACTGAGTTCCATAAATGTCCACAACCAAGCCAGTGAGTGGGGATGCAGAGCCCAGCACCTTCTCCCTCGCCAAGCTCCTCAATGTGGCTGTGAAGACAAGGCAAAGAAAAAACCAACTTCGTACTTGACCTCTCTCCCTTTCTTTCCCTCTTTTAGATAACACTATGGTGTACTATTGGACTGCACTCAACTCACCAGGCCTGAGATGACTTATGATAACACCCAAATAAGACGGCCTCTAAAGATGAACAGGGCTAAATCCCCAAGCTCAGCTCTGTATTTGTGCTCACAAGCATCCATCTACACCTGGACATGCACATGCACACACATACATACACAGAGAGAGACACACACAGAGACATACACACACAGATACACACACACACACACACACACACACACACACACACACACACAGAGCTCATGGAATGTTCCATCCTGCTCCCTCATACTAATCTAGGAGGTATCTCTCTTCAACACTATGCTTTCCTCCCCACTCCTAGCTCTCACACTTCTACTTCAGGCTCAACAAGCTTCCAGCTCCCCTCACCACACCTGGTCTAGACCAGGATTTTCTCATCTCCCGGCTCTAGTGTCTTCTGGATGCGTGTAAAGACACTCTCCCCACAGCCCTCTTCAGGAGGTACTTCTCTGGGTACCCATGTGAGAGAAGTCAGTGCTGCTTGCCCTTCCAGTGTCACTCAGAGACCTCCTGACCCTCATACTCCCAGACCGCTCTCACCAATCTGCTTCTGTCACTCTGTCAGCCAGGGAAGGCTGACATCCAAATCACCGAGGTTCACTTGATTCTGTTTCCAGCAGTTGGCCCAGGAAAGCTCAAAGCCTACCAGGACTTCCTGTCCATGTGTACAGCCCTACTACTCTAATCACTAACCTCATCTCCAGTGTCTTCTTCCCTGAGCCACCCGGCTGCACAGAGTGGACCTTGTTGGGACTACTTTGTCCCCCACTCACTGAAACGGCAGTCCAGCTGATGATAAAAGCATATCCCTTTAGTTAGTCAGCTCGCTCAGGAGTCCCAACTGCTGCTGCTGTTTTCAACATCAGTGGATTTTCCAGGCCATCTAGTTTCCTCCCTCAGTTCCCTCTCACCAGAAGCCACTCGCTCATCTAACTCAGGACCTAGCTGCTGTTCTTTGATACTCTACTGCAAATAACTGAAGCTCTTTGACATTCTAGCACACCTAGCTATGAGAAGGGGAACCTTGGATCCCCTCAGTCAGACTGCTCCCCAAGTGTTTTTACATAACTGCATTCTCCTGAGAGGGAGAGGGGGGCAATAATCATGCATAGTGCTGACTGTGCAAAATCCTTCACTCATGGCCAGGCTCTGGCTCTCAGTGGCATAGCTTGTCTGCTGCCAACTGAGAAAACAGGGACCAGTGGACAGGAACTGTCCCCTTCTGCCTCTGTCCTCATGGCTATTTCCCTCCCCCCTTTCTGCTGCAATACAGGGAGCATTTGCTTCTCTTCACAGCAAATTCCCCACCATTTTTTTGTGGACCCACAGCCTCATTCTTCAGGATCATTAGACTATTACATTGAATAGCTAATCAATATTCAAACACAATCCAACTTTATACACTATATAAAGGAAAATAAAAACAGAAGCAATAGACCTCATAGTCCTCTCTCTTCATGGCTATTCACTTTCCCCCTTCACAGACAGATGCCTCAGAGTGGCCTCTGTTGCTCTCCGTACTTCACTACTCAACCCATATTAACCTATCCTCCTTGGTCATGGATATTCTCAACACAGAAAACCCATTTCAACTATAAATGAAACCATTTGTTTGATGTCTATTTATTATGTTAGATTAGAGGCTGTTTTGACTCTGTAAAACCAATATCTAGCCTGACACATAACTGGCCCTCAGTAAGTGATTATAAATGAATTGGGGGGGGGGTAACAACCTAGAGTTCTTCCTGTGAGGTGCTCACAGGCTAGAAAGAGGCTTACCTGTAACCGAAAACTCACAGCACAGAGTGATTGTATTGCATGAAAATACTAAGCAAGGTTGGGTCCCATGCCTGGTACTATTCAAACAAATATAAGCACCCCAAACATTTTCATTCTATTTACCAGACAATAGAAAACTGTGTCTTAGATACTTCTTGACTTTAAAACAACCCGAAGGATAAATAGACAAAAACAGGAACCGTCTCATCTCTGGCAAGGCATAGATCTTAGGTACACAGAAAGTGCTTGCCTAGTTCTTGCCTCACCCCCCCCCCCCCGAGGTAAAACCCCTAGTAAAAAAACTGCTGCTTCCAGGAAATAGTTCTTAAAAACAAACAAATAAAAACTAACTTTTAAACAAATCAGAGGGTCTGATACTTAAAAATTATTAAGTCCTTAATTAAGAAATATGCTTCCATCATATTTAGTAAATAAAGAGATCTAACTTATCATAGTAAATAGAGGGATATGTAAGAGAACAAACAATGAGAATACACACAAGACTTCTTTCCATCTTCAGGACATCTCAGAGGTCAAAACCAAGCGAACAGAAAACATTTCCATCATCCCAGATGCAGCTCAGTGGATAACACATCACACACAGGAAATGCAACTTAATATTATTTTCTGTGATATTCTTACACCCTGGATTAAGTTATAGCTCAGAGTGATATTTTTAATAGTTGCTCAGATGTTTTTGTTTCCAATCCCCGAAGGGCACCATATTTCTCTCCTTGTGAGAACTGCAAGGAGAGGCATGGCCTGGATGATTTGGAGGAGGGTTATCACATGAAGACCACAGCGAAAAATAAAACAAAGACAGAGTAAAGAAGAACATGAAATAAAAATGCATTGAACTGCTGGGTGGTGGTGGCACATATCTTTAATTCCAGCCCTTGAGAGGCAGAGACAGGTGGATCTCAGTGAGTCTGAGGCCAGCCTGGTCTACAAAGTGAGTTCCAGGACAGCCAGGGCTACACAGAGAAACCCTGTCCCCAATAAAAAAAAATGCATTGAGCCTAGCAACTTCTCCACTGAGTTCTGAGTGATGAAGGGTTGGTGGTCAACTCCACTGAGAATTAGACAGAGAGTCATCTGTCAGGGGAAAATAAAAACCTGCAAATTCTGTAACAATTTTCATCACTGACTCTATGATAAAGGTACCTATGATGTGGTTTTTTTTCCATAAAATGATAATTTTGCCAAGAATATCTCACTGGTAATTGGATATTTAGAAGTATAAGTCTTTAGCAAAGTTTTCTCTGCTCTAAATTGTTTCTCCAGGGAGATGGCCCCAGACCTTGTCACCCTTTCCTGGAGTTACCTTCCTACTTTGCTTTGCTGCCTTCCTGGCTGGCTTTGTTGGAGTGATAAATCTCCATATCTAACTTGTTTCCACTGTGTCTCTGGCAGCCATTCACACAGTGGCTGGTACAGGGCGGCAACTCTCTAGGTGTGTCTTATCAATAAGTTCTGACAGTAACAACTGCAGTGATGATCCACAATGCTGGCTGGGTAGCACTTATCATAGTGCTGTGAATAATCATAACTTTATCCTCATTCAGTTCAGGCCTCGGAAGCCAGTCTCTGTCCCTCTAACTACTATGCGCCACTTGCCAAGTCATACAACACAAATATCTTCTGATTTACTGGAAATCTAAGGTGAAAAGTTCCCTCAGGCATGAACAAACTGAACAGCCAGTATTTTTGCAAAGATGAACAGAAAACATTTGTACAAAACTGAAGATGTCCGAATGATCGGGATACCCCTTCATCCTGCAATGAGATAAAATGGGACCCCAAATTTCAGACACTCTGTGGTCACCACGATACTCAGGCTGCCTACCCCATATTCACACTCCCCTTCTTGGCTAACTTTTATTCGAGGTAGCCATGTGCGCACCTTTTGGCTTTCCTACAGGCAGACATGGTCATTTGTCATTTCTGTCACTAGGACCTATAGGAAGGGTGAAGGGGAGGCGGCCATTGCTTTCCTGTAGGAAGATGTGAACTCAGTGAGGCGACAAACACAGGGACAAGTGCAAAAGCATTGAGGAAGGAGGGACTGAGACACAACTTTGGCCCAGAACATTGACAGCCTTGGACCCACCACCAGAGATCGGAGAATACAAACAGCCCTCTTTGAATAAACGTCTGCAAACAGATTCTGCAGTTCAAGGCGCTGAAAAAATATTAAGCTAAAGTAGCAATTCTGTTGTTTTTCTCTCTTTGTTAAAAGCAAGCAATTTCCCTTTTTATAAAAAAGGGGGGGTTAGATCCATTACCACCTAAACATGATATGATGGAAGCAATCAAAGCAGAATCAGGAATCGAGACTGTCCTGATTGCTAGGAAATGGGAAAGGGAACTGTCCTGTATTTCCAATTGCCCTTCTTGGTGTCTGAGTGATATAATCCACTTCGCTATAATCCACTCTGAAAAGACCGGGCTTAGCAACCAGAATGGGTCAGAGACTGGGGCCATCCTCCCCCACACCCCAAAACTGGCCACAGCTTCCTCTCAGAAGGCCACTTGCTTGGGTGTACAGAAAACCCAGAACAGAGTGACGTTAACTCTGAGGACAGCAAATGAACTCAGTTCCTTTAAATGCACATCAGTCCAGATAGAGCTTGGCCAGCGTTAGGGAATAAGGACCAGGATGCAGCATCCTTATCCTTTTGTCACCACTGATGACTCATTGCTGAAACTGCATGCACTTAACCTAATTCCTTCAGCAAGTTTTTGTAAAAACACAGCATTAGTACTCAGAGGTGACACCCGGCAGAGGATACACAAACACTGCTGTTTGGAAAGGTAGGCAGATTTAAATGTCACTGATAACACACAAGTGAGGACACTTTATCCCTTCTTGTTTTAAAAATAAGGATAACTGTGGAGGCTTTCTTTGTTCACGTTAAGGAAGATCGTGCATGTATTATTTGTCCCCCAGTACTCCACATTCTCAGGATATGTCACCAACCAAACAGAAAGGCCGGGTCCTCTTGGAGCTTAACTTCTGTTGTCATAAATACAATAAACAATCAGGTCAAAGGATGGACATGATGCCGGACAGAGAGGGTGGCATGCAGGCACCTATGGGGGAGCAAGGAAGAGAAGGTAACACTGGCGGTGGGGTTGTGCCTTAAGGCAGAGCAGCCAACGTCCTCCAGTTGGTAAGAATGTGAGCCATGATGAAACCACAGAGTTCCTGAGGCACCAGGACAGAAAAGAGGGTGGAGAGTGGTGATGTGATCTAGATGGAGTCTTCCTTCTATTCTGGGATGGACTGGACAGAGTGGAAGTGCCACACGAAAAATGAGTGGATGAGAACATACCCCACTGAGCTCTACCCACTTCCTCTACTGGATCAAACTTGCTCAGGCTTTCAGTAACCTGGCCAGCAGCAAGCTCCAAAGAGGCAAGGCATGTGAGGCAGAGTGGATGCTGCTGGTCCAAGGGATGAGATGGGATTCCTGGGGAGTTCATGCCAACAGACAAAAGTCTCAGGACCACAAACTGAAAATGCTTACAGGTGGATGCAGAAAGGGGACAGAAAAGAGGCTGAGAGGGAGGCCAGGGAAGAAAGGAGACCCAGGGGAAAACACTGGAGAATCACAGAGGCGGTGCCGAGAGGCAGCCCCTAGACATCCCACCACCTCCAGGGTTTGACAAAAGAATGATTTCATGAAAGATGTGAAGGAGAGTGGTGGGGGAGAGGAGAAGATGAGTTTGGGAATTTTGTTTCAGGATTTCTTATATAGGCGGTGGGATGAAAATAATCACAAAAAGTGGGCTTGTCGTCAAAATATTATTATTATTTTCTTGTCAGAGTGATGATAGTTCTTTAGTGGAGAATAATATTAGAAAAGCCCCAGATGTAGGAGGAACAAACTAGGACAAGGACAGTGTGTGGGGGGATAGCTGCCACATCCTTTGTGGGTATGATAAAAATCTCCACCGTACCTCCTCTAATCTCAGCAAAGGCAGTGAGGTCAACAGTGAAGCAAGGGAAGGTGAGGAGAAAAATACGCTACAACTAGAACTAAACTTGATAAAATAGGCCATTTCGTGTATGCAAGTCCTTTTGTTCAAGTAATTAAAGTGAAAAAGCCCTTATTTGAAATTAGAAACAGGTCAGCTAGATGCTGCTTTTTTTTTTTAACCCGCTGTATCTAAGATATTTACTTGTAGTTTGCAAAGTTTTAATGAAATAATTATCACTCAATGAGGGAGAATGCAAGTCATAAGCATTATCTATCAAACTGAAATTATAAGTCAACCATACTATCCTCTTCTGACTAATGAAATCAGAGGTGACCAATGCCTACTGTACTAGAATAATTTCTCGAGCAGAAGGAAGTTGAGTGACCGAAGACCATGTTTGCTTATCTTAAAGTTTCTAAATGTCACAATTTGATATGCATATAAAATGGGAAAATAATGGTTAAGTGGAACTGCAAAAAGAAATTTTTAAAAATTCCCTAAAATGTAAATTTTATATTTCCTTGATAATCTAGAAAAAAAGCCCTTGGAAAGGTAATCTAGGAGTCCTTGTAGCACAGAAAAACATTCAGAACTGTGGCAATCCTGAGGACCAGAGCCTGCACCATGATCTCTCACATAGCAAAGGGAAGGAAAATGCACAAACATGATTTCCCAAAAGTCCCTTCTACAGACCCGACGGAACTTCCCAGCACCTAAGGCAAAAAGAGGAGGCTCAGGCTTTACTTATTATTTAGAAGGAGTAAAATGCCACCTTTCTAATGAAGAACAGGCAAATATTTTCTTAACAAGATTATAAAGTACATTCATCATACATTAAGCTATACACAAATGATTAATTACATAAGGCTCCCTGAAAAATTTGATGTGGTGGATAAATAAGGGCACTGAACTTTGATGGAAAATGAAATGTTCTGACTCAGTACCTGAATGAACCTCTTAGACTGGGCTGTTGGTGCACTTCAGGGGCAGAACACTATAGACAATGCACATGCAAATGTGTGTGTGTGTGTGTGTGTGTGTGTGTGTGTGTGTGTGTGTGTGTGTGTGTGTTTGTATGTGTGTGTGTTTGTATATGTGTGTGTTTGTGTGTGTTTGTATGTGTATGTGTGTGTTTGTATGGGTGTGTGTGTTTGTGTGTATATATGTATGTGTGTGTGTGTGTAACTGACATATAAATGTAATGACATTAAAGAGTAAGGGGACATTACGGATTGAATTGGAGACATTTCTCCATTCAAATATACCACAATATTTCAAAGTAAAGAATTTATGCTGCAACTTGTTATCTCTAACTAAATACAAAAAATTATGCTTTTGTTATTAGAGAAGAGTATAGACCTTCGTGGAAATGTTTCTAAACCCTTCAAAAAGCCAGGAGGAAGGCTCTGCTGCCGCTGTACAGCTGGGCAGACTTGCATGGTTTACTTGTGTCGGTCCCTTACAGACAGGGCTCTGCACTACCCATCACATGTGTGCTTTTCAAATACTCCTTCCCTTTCTGCAGAAAGGTTGCCTCTTGGTCATCTTCCTCATTGCAGAAACTTTCTTACTAGATTGCCCCACTAGTTTGTTTTTACTTTTGTTACCTGTGTCGTGAAATGGCTCGCTGTTAAAATTGACGCCAGAACCAGGCACACAGCATGCCCGAGTTCCTAACACTAGGGAGATTAACGAAGAGGACCTGCCAAGGTCAACGCCAGCTGGGTCTGTGTAGTGAGTTCCAGGCCAGGCCAGCTGCATAGATATAGCTTGGCTCAAAGCAAAGCCACAAACAAACGAACAGACCAATGTCAAGGATCTGTTTCCCAAAGCTTTCTTCTACAAGGTTTGCAGCTTTAAGTCTTAACACTTAAGCTGTTAATGTATTTCAAGTTAATTTATGCATATAATATAAGGGTCTAACCTAATTTTTCTCCACGTGGAAAAGTTTCTGATGGAATTCCCACTCTCTGTTTATGTATGTATATATAATATGATATATATATATATACATATATATTTATGCATACAATCAACAAAGAGACACTATCTTATCCCTTTCAGTCTGGATGTCTTTGATTTCTTATCCTCCACCGATTTCTCTAACTATGTCTTTGAGCAACATGTTGAATAAAAGTGTTAACTGCAGGTCATCTTTTTTTTGTTCCAATCTCAGTATGATCTTAGCTGTGGGCTTGTCATAATGGTTATATTATGTTAAGGACCTCTCGTTCTGTATCTAGTTCATTAAGAGTATTTTTGCAATCGAAGTATGTTGAATTTTGTCAGAAGCGTTTTCTGTATCTACTGACATAATCACCTGGTGCCTATACTTCATTCATTTCATAAAGTCCCAAAGTTATTGATTTGCCTATGTTGAACCCATTCTTGAATCTCAGGGATAAATTTTACTTAAATGAGCTATTGGATTCAGGGTTTTTTGTTTTGTTTTGTTTTGGTTTTTGGTTTTTTGAGACAGGATTTCTCTGTGTAGCTTTGCACCTTTCCTGGAACTTGCTTTATAGGCCAGGCTGGCCTCGAACTCACCGAGATCCACCTGCCTCTGCCTCCCAAGTGCTGGGATTAAAGGCATGTGCCACCACCACCCTGCTCAAGGTTTTTTTTTTGCCATTTTGTAGAGATGTTTTACATTTTTGTCTATTGGGAATTATTGGGCCACAAATTTCTTTTCATTTCTTTCCTTTTGTCCAGCTTCAGCATCAGGATGAGTCTGGCCTTGTAAGATGAGTTTGGAAGTGTTGTCTCCATTTCAATTGTACATATTATATATTTATATATAATATATGATGTATATATGTGCATATGTATTTGGATATATATTATATGTAGATATATAATGTATATAAATACACACACACATACAAAATGACATATGGACTGCCATTAGTTCCTTTTATTCTTGGTAGAACTCACAATTCATCTGTGAAACCATCCAATCCTGGGCTTTCTTCACTAGGAACTTTTTACAAATAATTCAATCTCCTTATTTATTATTAGTATGCTCAGATTCTATATTTTCTCATGATTTAGTTTGGGTGGATTGGCTCCCTGTACAAATTTATAATGTAATTGTTCATGGTTGCTCCTTACAGCCCTTCATATCTCTGTGGTATCAACTTGAATGTATTCTAATCAAAGGCTTGCCTTTTTATTTTTTCAACTAAAGAAAAACAACTCTTAGTTTCTTTGATCTTCTTTCATTCTCGACCATTTGTCATTTAGTTCTCTGATATTTATGTCCTTTCCATTGACTTCTGGCCTAGTTTATTCTTCTTTTGATATTTATTCATCTTTTGAAAGTTCCTTGAGGTGTAAACTCAAATTGCTTATTCCAAGTCCTCCTTTTCCCCCGATATATTCATTTCTATAAAATCCCCTCCTTACACTGCTGCTTTGGTGCATCTTATAAGTTTTTGTTTCCTGTGTTTGCATTTTAGCTTGTCTTGAGATACTTTCACTGACTTCTTTATCTCTTCTTTGACCCATTGGTCCAGAAAATTATGTCAATTTTCCAAAGTACCTTGCCATTATTAATTTCTAGTTTTTATACTACTGCAGTAAGAAAAAATACTAAAAATTATTTTAATCTTCTTAATCTTTTAAACATTTGATTTGAGGTCCAACATAGGATGGATGCTACAAAGTGTTCTGTGTGCACTTAAGATATAGTCTGCAGCTGTAGAATAGAATGTTCTATATATGTTCAATAGGACTTGGTCTATAGTGTTATTATAATACAATGTTCCCTTGTTGACTTTCTGTTTGGATGAGTCTACCCAGACAGACAGTGAAACACTACTATTATGTTTGTGTGTGTGTGTGTATGTGTGTGTGTGAGAGAGAGCTTATTTGTCCCTGAATTTCTGTTAACATTTATTTATATAATATACAAAATTACTATACATTTATATACATACAAGTTCTCCTCAACCATTTGTAGCTTTAAAAGTAGCAGGTGTGTTCATGCACGTTAAGGTGATTAAATATCTGAATGCAACCTAATTGAGTTTCCACATATGTGCAAGCTCAAGTGTACACAAGCAAATATGTGTACACACACACACAACATACAAACACACACACACACACACACACACACACACACACACACAAGAGAGTCACAGATAGTGAGCTATTAAATAGGTCCAAGTTTGAGTGGATTCTATTGAGCCATGGAAGTTAGAGATGTTCACATTCTTCCTCAGTTTCAACATGTTTTTCAAGTATGAAAAGTCTCCTGAACTTCTGATGTGCTGGTGTGTTGAGGTGTGTGAACTTGCCTGTAGTCTGCCTCTCAGTTCTTTCTGATGATACCCCCTTATCCTCAGCCACACCCATGGTCTCGTGTGATGGCTGGAAGCAGCCCACTCTGCCGAGCTTGCTGAGATGTGCTTCCCACTGACTGTGACTAGACATGCTTTGGTAGCACTTGCTGAATTTAGAACCTAACACTGGGAGAAGCTGTGGAGCCGCAGCTTAGTCTGGTTCATTGGATTCTTTTTTTCTGGCTGTTGGTATTGTCATACCATTTGGTGGGAGGTTACATAAAAGATTCCTCTTCTATTCTAATGACTTCCATCACAAGACAAGTGCATTGCAATAAAAAAAGGGAATGATGACTTCAAAGTAAATGATGGAAGATGTTCCTGTCAATCTAGGAAACATAAACTGCACATTAAAGAATGAAAACTTACATAACCACATTTCTTTTATTCTGCTTTACAATTTGTCAGGACAATAAAAGCTTTTAATGTGCAGAAAAACAGCAGAGTGAAGCAGCACTAAGGAGAGTGGGGAGGGTCTAAGGGGGCTAATGTCTTGTAGGAGAGGAGCCACAGTGCAGAATGAGGGATACATTCTTAGCAGCTGTATCTCACCCCCACCACTGCCATAATGACCTTTACCTCTTTGGCACTTACAGAAATAATCCTGCATATAGAAAAACTGTGTGAAGGTCTGAGTGCAAGCAAGCATAGCAACATTTTTCAGAATGCCATCAGATGTGTGAGTGACAGCAGGAGCCTGAACTGCTGGGGTCAATCTAATGGGTCCTATCAGAAATGGTCAAGTGGCTATGGCTGTTTAGAGTAGTTCTGATTTTGTAAACACATCAGCCCTGCGAGTGTCTCAGGGAATGTATCTCAATAGCTATCACGGCTGGATGGACAGCTACCCAAAGCTACCACCCCAAAGACCTATGTGATAAGTATCTCATTTCTAATGAGTATCAAAGCATACTTGAAAAAAGTAAGTCGAAAGCTCAGAGTTCCTAACTATGCTACACAGTTTTTGGTTTCTTAAGTGTTTCTCTCCCCAGTGTTCTCTGGATCCTAGGTTTGTTTAGTTTCAACTTCCTCATTCTTGTTTACTTAAAATGCCGAGTGAACAAAACTCATCACCATCATACAGTTCTTTTCCATATGAAGAACATAATGTTTCTTCTCATTAAAATATTTGGTTCTGTTTATCCCTATGGGTCATTTAAGGGTACATCTATTTGTAAAACAAACCGTCAAGCGCTACTGACTTTTTCTAATACTACAGAAAACAAATGAACAAAAGGCTTTGCAGGAGATTAAACACCACTCAGCTTGCCTTGAAAGTGACCCTGGGAGTTGCTCTCCCCTGCTTCCCATCCTCCCAATTGTGAGAGAAGGCTCTCCAGTCACTGAGAGGACAATGTTTCTGTTTGTTTTGTTTTATATCAGCACTAAGTATTTATATGGGCAGCAGTCAAAAGGGCCATACAATCTTCTTGGTGTCTCAGACAGTCATGGAAGTGCCAGGCTGGGCAACAGTGTGTGGTCATGAGAGAGAGGGGACTCATTATCCTCTTAATCCATGGCTTCCTGGGGGCAGAAATCATGTCTCATGGGAATTCGTATGTTCTAGAGTAGCAGTCAATACAGTAGATACATAAAGTTTATCCATCCAACTGGCCTGCCTCCTTGAGTGGAGTCACTAGCGGCCAGACAATGGCTCCACCCAGGAGGCTTCTATTATTTCCCTGCAGGGATATAATCCCTGATCAAGCCTCACTGCTTTTCCCTAGAAGGTATTATACTTTCTTAAGATTAAAAGTCTCCCAGAGAAATCCTGAAAGATCTGCTGCCTAACTCAAGACCTTGTGTGTCTGTAAGGCCATGGGCAGAGGTAAGCCATAACTGGGGTGGGGTGCAAATGTGTGAGGCCTTAATGTCTTCCCATCCACTTTATGACTTTCAGAGGTCGGTGACTATTCTGTTTTCAACACTGGCAGAGCCGGTCTGTACATGTGATAACCAAGGATATCCCGCCAGTGCCTCTGTACCGTTAACAGAGACTGAGAGTGGAGTCATCTAGCTGTGGGGAGGAAGCCCTCTGCCAGATCATCATGAGCCAGCACTAGGAACCCAGCTCCACATTTAGAACAAAGCAAATTCTGCCCTCACACTTCCAGAAGGCAGACACTGGATAAGCCCTTTACCAGGGAACATTTCAAAGAGATAATATCATTAAGACTGTAAGCACATTTTGAAATGTATTATTTTTTCTTGATAAGTCTATCATGTAAATCTGTAATTAGGGACTTCTAAAATAGCTAACTTTTTAAAGCACAATATGCCGTAATTGTCTATTAAGTCAATGAGTACTCGGGGACTCTTAAAGCTGCTGATTACTTTCTTGCTGTGTTTTGGAAGAACAAGTACTTCCAAAAAGATTCCTTCCACCATTCTCTTTAAAATAGAGCAGGTTTGAAAATGTGCTGATACCTGGCTAGGTCAGCAATTCTTCCGTTTCTACAGGAATGGTCTCCACTATCACATGGATTGTCCCCTATGTGGTCTGTACTCAGAATGCCTTCTATCTTATAACCTAAGCAAATTTTTATCTAATTGAACAAAACTTTTCTAGTCTTCAGAGTCCCAAATGCTCACTAGAGAAAGCTTTATTAATTGTTCATTTCTAAATGAACTGTCAGTATTTTATCTCACTTAACAGGACACGCAATGGACTAGACCATATGGTATATTTTCAAGTCATTCTGTCAGTCTTATACATCTGCAATGAAATGAACCAAAGCTGAATCTTCTATCAAGCTATGTTCTATGATGTTCCTTTGTGTTTAATAGCTAAACTGATTAGCCCTGTTCCCCATGTCCTTAACGTAAATGGCAGAGGCTGGATGTATTATCATTATGGGGCATGCTGGTATTCTACAAGTATACACTTTGATTTCTTAATGATATTTCATTTCATTGGCTTTGTAATCAAGCTTTGTAATTACTTCCAAATATAAATCAAACAGAAGCTGAAGAAAGAACAATGACAAAATTATTTAGGCACGCAAACCAGTTAGGAAATCTCAATGTTCTGCCTGCCAGCTTCCCAGCCGTGAAAATGTCCCCTCTCGGTTGTGGGGGATGCCTGGTCCTTGTCTCTCCTAGGAGGCCCTGATTAGACAAACCCCATAGCCACAGCTGAAAAAGTCACCCCACTGAAGGCAGATGTGAAAGCCCATACTGGTAATCCTAGCACTTGGGGGACTGAGACAGGAGGACCACAAGTTTGCAGCAATCTTGAGCATCATATAAAGCTTAGTTCAAAGAAAATAAAGTGGAGGAAGAAGAGACAGAGAGAAGGAGGGGAAAAGGAAGAAGGCTGAAGGAGAGAACACAAGATGGCCTCTAAGACCAAAGTCTTAGGCACAGTGATTATTCAACTCTTAAATGAGATACAGGCATCCATTTGGGGATGCTAGACCACAGGAAAATACTGGCACAACACTCACTGTCTGCCACTCAGGAAGTGATGGAATAGCCAGGAAGGCTGTCTAAGAAGACACATTTGAGTGAATTCTTAAAATGAGAATGATGTTAGACATAGAAGATAGAAAAGATAGTACAGCCAAAGGCTCTGGGGTAGTTTGTGTTCAAGAAACTGAAACAACACACAAGATGTGGAAGGAGAAAAGAGGGTCAGAGGCGTGTACTTCCACACTGATCTCTTCTCACGCCACCCTCCTCCACACTCTTATTTATCTCTTTTTGTGCTGGCATTAAAGTGGGCACCTATTTACAATCACAAAGTCCCTAAACGGGCTTGGTAAAATCATTTCCTTTGGTGATCTGTTTCACTTGGCATTGGGGTAGCTTTATGTCTCTGAGAAAAGACTCTACCTGGCTCTATCCATATGCAGCAGGCTGTTGGACAAGTAGATGAGCCTGTGACCCTCATGTTGCTTTGGCACAGCCAAGTGGGCTAAAGACGGTTCCCAGAAGTTCCAATACACTTCAGAAAGAAGACAGACAGTTCCTGAGACATAATAGGTGCACAGTCTGGGACCAAGAGGAAAGGTCTCATAGAGAGATACATAGGGACTGGACTGAACAGTTAGTGGTCATTCTTTGTGGGGGGTCACCTTGAGGCATAACTACAGAGGATTGCCCAAAGGCCTCTCAAGGACTCCTCTTCATGGGATGGAAGAGCTTAGACATTTCCTTAGACAAAGCCCCTGGCCTTTGAGCTGCTAGCAAACCCACCCTTCCATCAGATCTGCCTTCTAACTCTTTCATCAGCTAAATAACCTGTTTCCTGCTGTGTGTGTGTGTGTGTGTGTGAGAGAGAGAGAGAGAGAGAGAGAGAGAGAGTTGGGGGGCTAGTGAGAGAAGAGGGAGACTTACCTGTTTATAAAGGATTCAGGGCAGGGCAAAAAGTATGGTCTAACCACAGCCAGTCACCAATCTGTAAGTCAGTTCCCTAACCTCTAGATTGAATAAGCATATGAGAACTGATAATTTTATATTCTTCATCCCTATCTTTGGTAACTCTCGAGGACAAAGGACCCTTTCTAGGTTGACTGACATTTTTCTGAGAAGACGGATCAAGTACTCTCTCCTGTGTCTATGCAATCTTATGCTCAGATTAGGAGAGGAATTTTGTTTTTTCTATGTGGAAATGTAAGAAATAAGAGGCACGCCTTAGCTGATATGGTGGCCTCTCACACAGAACACTCAGGAACATTCCTTGAGGCTCTTCATGGAAGGAATAGCACCATTATGACAGTATGTACTCCACCATACCATCTCACAATCTACAAGCTCTTGTCATGGTGTGTGGGCTCTTTATCACTTCAGCACAAATACTTTATGTGTACGCTGACGAGAACATTTGATAGTTGCCAGGTGGTAGCCCACATCTGGATGTAGTTAAAGTAACTGATTTTCCTGTCTCCACTGTACCTTTTAGACTGACTGGGTCTCATCACATTTTTATTGTCTGTTTTTTTTTTCTGACCTGAACACACTACAAAGAAGTTTCATATCATTATATTTTATTTCGTTTAAGTTTGATTTGTGAGAGAGGACTTTGTTGTTGTTGCCTGGTTCTTTCTTGTTCGTTTGTTTGTTTGTTAAGATTTTTGGTTTTGAAATTGCATGTGTGTTTGTGTTTGTGCAAGCGAGTGCAGGTGTCTGTAGTGCTACAGGAACAGGTGACCCTGAGCCACACACCAGGACACTGGATTGCAAAGGAGTTCCTTCCTTGTCAGTGTTCAAATGTTAGATAAGGTTAGCGCTGAGTCCAGGAAACAGACAACACAGAAGAGGAAGGAGTCGGAGCCCAGACTGGGAAGAGAGGTATCAGGAGGCCTAAGGAACGGTCACTGTCTGCATCACAAATAAAGAAAGGGGACTGAGGCATGCATGTCTGTGAGGGAGAGGTTGCCTTGAGTTTGCAGAACACTGGGCAGGGAACAGGAGGGGATGAGGGGACAGAGAAGGAGGAGATGGGAGGAGAGGGCTCAGGTAAAGACTGATTCTGCCCATTTTATCTGATAACTAGAAAATTTTGAACAAATAGATGGGGGTAATTTTATTTGACTCCACATTCATAATATATTCTGATTTTTTTTAAATTTAAAAAGTAGCCAAGCTAGTTCTTAGCTGAATTTGCTTTAGAGCATTTGCTTATCAGATGCCTGAACCAATAATTAATCCTAAATGTTTTGAATTGTCCTAAATGTTAATCGATATCCACTCATTGATGGGCAAGTACTTTCTGCACAGTACAATTGTAATGGGTATGCAGGAGGAAAACACACCTTGCTAATTTTCTGAGCCAATGAAAAATGCTGAAGAGGCCTGTGCCTCGTGTCCTAGCTTGGTTCTTGCTGGTTGCCAGGTAGAATGAAAGCTGAAGAATTATGTTTATTCTCCCCAAACTGCAAGGCTCAGGGGTAAAGTAGCTTGTTCAAAGTCAGTCAGAAATCTAAACCCAAAGCTGTCAGGTTCTGAAGTCTACCATCTTATTACTAAAACTTGGCTAATTTTTAATGCAAGAAATGCTGGACACACGGTTTTCCAATGGAATTGGAAATCTGTGTATCAATAAGGAATGATGTAGTGTATAAATGAGGCTTATTTGAGGAACTACAGTATGAAATGTGGCTAGGGTTACAGCTTCCAAACTGTGATGTTAAAATGCTGTCAAAAGGCAACCCTAGGGTCTGAGGAGATGACGCAGTAAGTAAGGTGCTTGTCTCGCAAGCATGAGGATATGAATTTAGTTCTCAGGACTCACATAAAGAAGCATAGCATGGTGGGAGATATCCCAGCACTGGGGTGGAGGAAACAGGCGGATCCCTGAAGATTACTACCTAGCGAGTCTAACTTACTTGATGAATTCCAGGCTAGTGAGAAATTTTCTGTCTCAAAAACCAAGTCAGATAGAATCTGAACAGAAACAGCTACTGATATGTATACACACTCTCACACACACCAATACACACACACACACACACACTAACTAAAAGGCAGTCCTGGGTGTCCCTGGATCCTCTGTGAACCACATTTTTGGGACATGTAGAACAAGTGTTATAGAACTCTATGTTGGACATGGCCAGCAGAATACCTTTAGCCCATGAGAAACAAAGTGAATCAACACTAGACAGTAGTCCCCCAGATGACAAACTGGGCAAAGCCAGATTCTGGAAAGAGACATTGACTTGGGTTCCAAGCAGTTCAGGCAGGACACTAGGAAGGACTACCGGCGGGGGGTGGGGGTAGGGGTGGGGGATGGTGACGTTTGCAATCACACTTGGGAAGATGGGCTGAGCATGCATGACAGAGCTTTCCAAGTGACTCTCTGGTGTAGGGTTACTCTTGAAGGACTACCCAACTCCTGCCTGAGGGAAGCAGCCTCTGTGACAGGACCCACATCTGTGACATGGGCACCCATGGGTATGGAAGACACCGGGGAGCCTTGCAAGGACCTCGGAGGGCACGTACTCTGTCTTGGCTCACTTTCTGCAGTGAGATTAAATGACACTGGCAAAATGAAAATAAAAAGGACTATCATTTATTTAGGCAGTTCTAAAATTTTAATAAATTCTCATAAAATGTGAATGAGAACCAAAGAGTTCAAATTTTGCTTGTTCCTGGACCGTTTGCCCCTTGAGAAGTTGTCTTTTGTCCAAATATATCCTTCTGAACTCAGGCACTTCCTACAGGCCCCTACAGGCCTAACCAAAGAGCCTACTTCTCAGTCTTTAAGACACGACCACCTCAGGTTTAATATTCACTAAAGGCAGGCAGCTACATGGCTTTCTTTTTTCCATTTCATTCATTCAGAAAGTATAGCAACTTTAGACGTAAAATCTGAGCTCACTGAAAATAAAACAGGTGTGTGTGTGTGTATATATATACATATATATCATATATACATATACATATGTGTATATATGTATACATAATATAGCATATATAGAAGGGCTTACTTTCCTCCTTGCTTCTTGGGCATTACAATATATTATATATATTATAATTTGTATTATAATAGTACAAATGGTTGGAAGGGAAAATACTTGATTAGCAAAAAAGTCATGAGAATAATAGGCTACAAATAGTCCAAATCACATCTTCTTCTGATTGTCTTATTTTTACCCAATATTGCTGGTAAGTTACTTGATTTAGTCTCTTGTGAAATTTTATAAACTTAAAGCAATAACATAGATACATAGATGACTTCTGAGACAAAGTCTAACTCTTTAAGAAGATAAATTACCCAATGTCTAAGATTTTCTCTAAGTTTAAACTTCTAAAAGTCTTTGCAATGTTTGATCAATAAAGCATGCATAACACATATAATGAATTACAAATAAAACAATGGAATGTAAAAATTATCTGAACCAGTTGTAGTGGCACAGGTCTTTAATCCTAGCTCACGGGAGACAAATGCAGAAGGATCTCTGTGAATTCAAGTCCAGCCTGGTCTACATAGTGAGTTCCAGTCCAGACAAAACAACAGAGTGAGACTCCATCTCAAAAAATTATCTTCAAGTAGAAATGTCACTAAAATATCTCAAAATTAAAATTAGTTAGATGACTTCATCTGTTTATAGATGATAAGTACTATATGTGGGTTTTGGTTTGTTTTGTTTAGATTTATGAAATGCAATTATTTTGATCTGGTTGTCAAGGATACCAGACACCTAAAGGAAAGAAGGTATGACTTGAATCATATTAATACATAAATCAACTACTTAACTTAAAGTACCACTCAGAAATAAAACATGACTTACTAGGGTTGTCTGTATAAACTATGGTTGGGAATACAAACTGCAGATCAGGAGCAGCTCCTCACTCCTCACCACATGGGCACAGGACACCAGCTAAGGGCTAGGTGTCTTTGTATAATCAAACCTCTATCCATGCCATATGAAAGGATGGCATGCAATAATAAGTCACGAGGATTCTGTAGCCAACAAGATTTATCATGTCTCATCCAGTCTCAGAATTGTTCCCACAGTAGGGGGATCAGCATATATGTCACCTGTCTTTCCTGGTTTCTTTTTTCATGTCTGTAGTCAAGATTTTCAGGAAGTCTCCCCCAATAAAATCTGATCCTAGTTAATTTTGAAGAGAACCATAACTTTTTGTTTCCTGTGGAAACAAAGGCATAACCTCTCCCCCAACACAACATATTTTCTGACTTCCATTTTGAAGTTAAGACATTCTTAAAATACATAAATTGGTTTAATTGAGCATTTTCCATAATCCATTGCCTCTCAGCAGCTATTGTTCTTTTGTTTATTAGCATTTAAAAAATTCAAAGTCAACAAAGCATCATACAGAATCTAGACATCCTGTATATTTTCCATATTTACATGGCTTATTCTTTTCATATTACATTATTCTTTCTTTAATGGTATTATTATTTTTAAACTATTTTTCTAAGCCTGTCTATACCCATTTTCTTTTCTTTCTTTAGCATCTAAGCACATTTATAAACATACTGTAGCTTTTTAGAGGTTTTCTGTCTCTGGATCTAGCTTTACCAAGTGCCTTCAGTGTTTTCTGATTGCCACTGTACAACTCAGCTTAGCGCACGGCGCGGGTGGCTGACTCCAGCCTGCAGGCAGCAGCCAGTAGCCATGCCTCTGTATGCTGCTGAGCATCAGCCCACTTGAGAGACTGCAGGATTAGGAAGCCACATCTGGCTCCTTGTCCAGAACTTTTCTTAGCTTTCTCAGGCCCTTTGCTTGGATATTCGAGCCACCATGTTGGACACCATATGTAGTTTGATTTTCCTTTGAGCCGCTAGCTCACAAATAATGACACAGAGACTTATTAACTCTGAAAGCATGACCTTAGCTTAGGCTTGCTTTTAACTAGCTCTTATAACTTAAGTAAACCCATCTCTATTCATCTATGTACCACCTACTCTGCTTTCTACATGTCTCCTCGCATCTTTCTTGGGCCTAGATTCCTCCCCCTGGCCAAAAGTCCCGCCTATACCTCCTCCCTAGTTATTGGCTGTTAAACTTTTTATTAAACCAACCACAGCAATACAGCTTCACACAGTGTACAAGTATCCCACAACAAGAAGCACTCACTTGCTAACATTCCAGCTTCCTCTTAAGACACTGACAGATGGTAGGAGAACCAGCAAGGAGAAGAAATAAAAACAAAATAATGGAGAATGTTGCAACGAAGGCCTGGAACTAGTGATTAGCCATGCTAGCCTAATCGGGTCAGAGGACTCCCTCAGACAAAATAAGGCATTTCAGTTGGAAGCTCATTAGAATTTAGAGTGCTTAATTTCTTCCTTAGGTTTAAGTGGCTAGAAAGGCAGAAATCACACAGATCCCAACAAAATAGAGTGTTCCTCCACTCTCATTCTTCAAACTGCTGAAGTTTAAAATATTTCATATTTTTTGAAAGTTTTATAATTTATTTTATAAGATAAAATTAACATGGGGTGCTTAAAAATTGACAGTGACTTCAGTGACAAAGATTAGATTTAGAAATGTTGGCTCAGGTCTTCAAGCTGACATATAGACAAGAAAGACTGCTTTGGAAAACATGAGAATTATTCCTTAGTGATTATTGCTTCTCATCTAATCTAAACCCTGTCCTTTGAGCCTTAATTGGGAATAACTGATTTTCAGAGTCAGCTCGAATGGCTATTAATTAATTCACCTATCTGTGACTTAGCTATCAAATGACTGTAATGACATGAATAAGCACCATTAAGAGTGGAATTCACGCTAAGCATTTCCAAGCAACAACAAAGAGAAAATTACTTACCATATGGTACTTCCAGTGGATGCCCTGTCACGTCACACCACCCAATGGGGTGAATGTCAGGGCTGTCAGCGTCCATCCAGTAGTCGTATTTATGGTCCCAGCCATCAAAATGAATCTGTTAAAAGGCGTTTGAGGAATTACTATTTTGTTATTACTATTTTACTTTTCCTTCACTGAAATATGTGAAAACAGATATCTGAAGCTGAAATTGAAATGGTATTAATCACAGCTTTGGCAGAAACAATATTTTAAGTGTGCTACCATTCAGCCTTCTAACGTTGCCATGAAAGGCTCCTGTAACACATTTTCAGATAAATTAAAGAGTCAAGAAAATGAAAATTTTATCAGAAATTGACTAAAACTGGGGAGAGTAAGGCCAATGTGTTTTCTCAGCTAAGCCAATACTAGAAGGATGCAAAGGCGATAGTGCTTTTTAACCCTTTGTGACTGGCCTATAGCTACCACAAATACCATGCCACTGTCATAGACATAACAGTTAACAAACTGACATCATTACAAGCCCATTGCTTATGAAAAGGGTGTGAATCAAAGCATAAAGAAGCAATATGTTCCTAAATTCTCACAAATGGGCGGAGAGACTCAGCATATAATGGAGGCAAGCAGAGAAGACAAAAATTACTGGGGCTGAGGAAACAGCTCAATGGAAGAGTCTCTGCCTAGCAAGTATAGGTCCTGAGTTCAAGTCCCAGAACACACACAAAGACGTTACTAGATAGACAGATTATTAGAGGACAGTGTGAGCGAAGACTCTTGTGATAGAGCCTGAGTCAAGTCTAGAAACCCACTCGGTACACCAGCTCACTTATTATCATTTTGTATTTTATTCATTAAACACAGAGATATCTGTACACACACACATACATGTGCATGTACATATATATGTGCATGCTCCCACATATCCAAATTATGCACGTAAGAAATTAAAATTCCAACAATTTATGAAATGAAAATTAAACACTCAGTTCTTGAATATAAAAACTATGTTATAAAACATGCTGTCTGGAGGAAAAAGTGAATCTAGCATGAAGTAAAACAGCAAATAATTCTACTCTTCTCTTGTGTATTTTCTTGTTTTCATTGCCAATTAAATAGAGAATACACCATTTTTAATGCAAAATTGTTATTCATGTCATGCCTGATTGTACACACTAATCATTCCAGCTACTATATTCTGACAGCAAACAACCATAAAATTTTTTTTAAATCTACTTAGAATGGCATTTCTTTTCAAATAAAAAGCATAAGTATGTTTCTGAGACAAGATCTTGGTATACACAGGTTGACCTTGAACTCTCTATATGTCCCAGGATGGCCTTGAACTCTCTACATGTCCCAGGATGACCTTGAACCCCACATTCATGTCACAGCCTCCCTAGTGCTAGGTTACAGGCATGCACTACCACACCACACACAGACACACAAAAATGAAGTCCATAAGCAAAGGAAAGCATTGCAGATAAAGCCTTAATTTCTGCCTAGAGAGATTTCCTTGCTTGCAATCCACATCAGAGTAGACTTGATCACATCATCCATCCTGTGCAGAGGACACACGGGCAGCAGTTCAGAGTTGAAAAAGGATGAGAAGCTGAAGGACACTGTGAGGGAGAAGAAGCAGCCACAAAAATAAAAGTTTTCAGGGGATACTGGCAGGACTTTGGTCAAGGGTGAGAGGATAAGGAGCCATGCAAACTCCTTGAGAAACAGAAACACGAGAGGTCTCGTGTTACTCTGAGTGCAGAAAATAATGGTGAAGATTCTTTAGTCATCCCTTCAAAATTCGCCTGAGCCACTAAAGCCACCGTACATGGAGAAAGAATTCAAACAAGGGCTACTCTAGATCAACCCTATGAACAGGGTAAAGCCGAGAGCCAACAGGGAAAAGAACCACAGATAGTTAGCTGCATGACAACACCTACTTTTTAAAGAATAATCTCACTCTATACCCCATCACTTAGGAAATGCAGTATACAATGTAATTATTAGACATAGAAGTAAGTGAATGAATGTGAAAGATGATCAGTTTTTAAAGGAAGCAGCCAATAGAAACAATATAAGCTGAGCCAGATGTTGTCATTAACAGAAAAGAACTTTAAAGTATCTATTAAGATATTTTCAATAAAAAATGGTCTTCGCGGATGAACAGATGAAGAGCCTCAGCATAGACAGTGTAAACATGAAGCAGGAGAAAGTTCTAGAACTGGAATGCAAAATCTCTGGGGTAAAAATCTTGCAAACTGAACAGCACAGGAGAAGAGGCAGGAAAGAGGATATAAGGCCATGAACAAAGATGCACAAGAAGCACAACCTAAAGAACAGCGAGTACAAGGCTTACATAATAAATAGGGCCCTGGGGACTTGCCAGGTCACATCAAGTCTAGGCTGCAGAAGAAATGGCCCGAGAGGAAGAGCAGGAGAACAGTCACAACAAAGCAAACCCAGAAGAATGGAAGTTCAAAACCTCCTCTATACCTCAGCTCAAAACACCACTCTACAAATGAAAGAAGAATGGGAGAACTCAAGCTCAATAAATAAAGAAGAAATCGAAGTTATGAAAACCATGAAAGGACAGGACAGTTGGCTGACCAAGCACCAGAAACCATGAGCCACGAGGCAATGAAAATGTCTGCCAACTCAGAATTTTAAATTAATTCATCCTTCAAAAGATGAAACCAAAGAAACAGCAATTAAGAAACAGAAAAGTAATCAAATAAAGATTTGTGGTACAAGAAATGTTAAATGAGACATTTTAGGCTGATGGGAAATAGTGAAACTCCCTTCAGAGGAATAGTGAAGAGCAAAGGTGTGAGACAGGCAAGGTCGACTCCTCACTATAGTCATGGTCAGTTCACCATACAGCAGAATAAAGAACAGTAACAGGGTCATCAACATTAAAAGAGATGTATTTCATCTAGTTCTATGTACTCTGACAGATACTCTTGGCTGATGTACAGAGAATGGGCTCCCTCAAACTGACAAGGGGGGGCATCAGTAAGAAACTTACAGCCAGTACCATATTAAATATTATTTCAAAAAGAAAAAGTTCAGTATGAAGGCAAAATAAGAGATAAATTATTCACACATGATTTTTTTTCTGTAGAAAGTATAAGATGGACAAAAAAATACAGTAAGAATTTATCAATAGTTCAGAATTAAAGAGCAATGTAAGATAATTGTGTTTCTGCATACTGACAACAAACAATTGTAATAAATTGTTTAAAAATCTATTTAGAATAGCATTTCTTTTAAAATGAAAAGCATGGGTATGGAGGTATAGAGCTATAACTCTAGAACACAGTCAGGTGAGGCAGGAAGATTGAGAGTTCCAGGCCAGCCTGAGCTAAACTGCAAGACCCTGTATGCCATGCCGCCACTCCCCACTGCTGACACCCAAAGGAGATCTTAGCAAAGCATGTAAGAAAATAACAAAAAGTGGAAGATCCTCATGCTGTAAGATATCGCTAAGGCAAATTCAATATGACCCACATCCATGGAGAACATAGCTATGCCCAGAAGACTACAAAGTTTTGTAGATGTCATTTCTCCCAGAATGCTCTATACATTCAATACACTGCACCGAAAACAAGAAGCAAGCACTTGGGAAACCGAGGCAGCAGAATGGCCACTTTCAGTTCAACCTACTCTCCATAGCAAGTTCCAGGCTAGTCTGACCTGTGCAGGGACAACTTTGTCACAAAAACTACACAACAAAGGCAAAAGACATCACTGAGAAACTCACTGTGACGTTGTATAGAAAGGAAAACGATGTAGTGTGTTCTGAATAATTTTGAAAAGAAGGGCAAAGTTGAAGAATTTGTGCCTGGCTTCTAGTTATTGTGCAGGCATGATTTTTAAGGCAGTGTTGAACTGGCTGGAGAAACAAACACATTAACAGAACAGAACAATATATATAACAGACTATATATATATATATATTCAATATATATATATATTCAATATATATATATATATTCAATTCATTTTTAAATAGTATGTCAAAAAGTATTTGATGAAGAAAGGACAGCTTTTCAACAATGCCCTTGAAGCAGATATGTGGACAGTCATACTTAAAACTAAAATGAGTGGGCTAAATCTATCTTACAGTCTACATACAGGTCAAATTAACCTTATAGTCCACATATGAATAAACCTGAAGTGGATCATAGAGGCAAAAGCTAAAACTGTAAAACTTATGATAAAAATTTAAGAATCAGATAAAAACCTCTGTGATACTAGGATATTTAGGGTTTCATATGCACATGCAGTAACCATATAAGAACAAATTAATAAATTCAGTTTTATCCTAATCAGACACTCCAGCTTCTCAAAATAGTAACAATAAGAAAAGGTAAGCTCAGAAATTTGCAACACATCCATCAGACTACAGATGACAGAAAATCCAATCAAATTATGGGCAAAAAAACTCACGAGATAGTTTGAAAACTGAACGCTAGCAAAGGATTAACAAACAAAATGTCAACACCAATCTGCTCAGGGAAACCAAACCACATGCCACTGCACACCACTCAAATGACTTAAACCCACGTGACACCAGTTAGTGGTGAGGCTGGTGATCGCCAATGTACCAAAACAGGGAAGTCTAAGACAAGATACACAGGACAGGCCAAGCAAGCTTAGGAACGAACTCTGCCGTGAGAAGTCAGACCTGTGTGGTTCAGCTTTTGTACAACTGGGTCTAAAAAGAAAAAGTAATACAGTTTTCAAAGTACCTTTGCCAGTAGATACAATGCTTTTATATACTCTACTCAACACTTTCCTATGTTCAGTGAGGCATCCTTAAATATCATTTCCAAGGATGCATGTACTTATGATAAAACCTTTCCTCACCCTTTGGTGGGATTCTCCCCTCTCTGCAGGAGTTAGCTAAACTCAAGATACACAGTAAGTATTTTAAATCCATAACATCTTTATGAAAGATATTTTCATCATTTCAGATCTTTATATCTCTAGAGTGAAAAATCCAATTTTAAAAATTCTAACCAGATGGTCAAGTTATTAGAGGGTATTGGCACTGATGGATATTTACAGAATCTCTCTGAAAAGCTGAGGCACTTTGAAAACCAAATCATTTATATTATCATGCTCCATACATTTATAATTTTTCACAAATCTGAAAGTCCAAAAAGCAAATGCAGATTCTTCTTGCTCTTGTTCATATGGACTTGAAACCAGAGGTCAGATCATTCATCAATCATTGCCTTCCATTCCTGTCACCAGACAGTAACATTTTCAATGTACTAACTTGGTATCCAGTAGTTATCAGTAGCTAATGCCTTAGACATTGAGGAGTTAAATCATCATGTTAAAAAAATCACTAAGGATTAATTCCTTAGTGTAAATCTGAAGTTATGTATCATCTGAGAGACGCTGTCTTTCAGTGTCTTCCAGTGCCCACCCTGGAACTTCCACTCAGCCCAGTGAGTTCATCTTTCTCTTCAGTCCTTTGCTGGCATTGCAGATCTTAGCTTCATACAGTACAAGGGCTCAAAACCCCTGTCCAAACAACATTCAAGATGGTAATCATGGTAGATGGGAGATAGAATATTTAGGAAAAACTAAAGCCCAGTCATAATAATTTTATTAGCATAAGTAATTACTATACTTGTTCCTCCTGTCAAATGATTTTAAAATATTAATTTCCAGTTTAACAGGCTTTGAACATCTAGATTCAAAAATCTCCTAATCTATTCAAATGCTTACATAAGTTATCAGCACACAGTGGTACTCACTTATTTATGTGTGATCTTTACAATATCTGGTCCAGCTTCAATTTGATACATAGCTTAGATAAGTTAAAATGCATTAAGTTGAAGGTGGACCCGTAGATTTCATTACAGACAAAGAATTGAATTTTAGTAGGTTATCCTGGCATCTATTTCTCACAGCTACTGGTGCTAATGAGGCTTCAGTTCCTTGAGCTCCCTGTGAGGCAGAGCTCTGAGCTTTACTAAGGGACAACATTCAGGCATTCGGAGTAGTATGCACTCCAGGTGTCTGTTCCATTGCTGGCAGAATGCTGGACCATGTTTTTATAGGACACCACTGTAATCCAAATGCAACAATGTTGGACATGGTGCAGCACACTTTGATTGTGTACAATATATACTATATATGTTATATGTAGTATAATGCCCACAATATATTGTTTTACCAAATGATTGACAGAGCTTCTAAGAAGGTAAAAGTTTGGAAAAATCAGATCTCAAAGCCAGAAAAGGGTAAATTTTTACTGAGAAGAACATGCAAGAAAATGAACTGTGAGGCTATCTTGATTTGCAAACAGAATCTGTAGCAGAATTAAAACACACACACACACACACACACACACACACACACACGAGATTACTTTCATGGTAAAAATGAGATAATACTGAATAATGAAGAGATGATGCTCAGAACAATGGATAGTTTTCTGTGATGACTAGTGTTTATGCAATGGACCAATTAGATTATCTTTATCCAGGCGAGGATGGAGGGGGAAAGGCTGTGAAGGGACAAAAAAAATCACATATATGTACTTCAAAAATAGTTTATTCTCATATGTCACTAGCCCAAATTTACATACAAAGCTGCTAAGATACACACAGTGAACCTGCCATTTCCAGCTCACTGTGACTTTGAAAGCCTTGCTTTCTCCCAGGCAAAATGCACAACCCATGTCCTGTGTTCTTTCCCATCACACACCCACACACTCCTCTAGGTGCATAATCTCAACCCCTTTCCCAGATCATTTTCTCCAAATCTACTCACGATTTCCAAAATCACATACTTGTGTCTCCCTTCTATTCCATTGCTAATTCCATTTCTACTATTCTGATATGAATTGTGGAAATGTGTGTGTGTGTGTGTGTGTGTGTGTGTGTGTGTGTGTGTGTGTGTTTATGTGTCTACGGGTGTGGCAGAGGTCTGATGTCTTCCTTTCTCTATTATTGCTCTTCACCTTTTTCTCTGAGACAGTTTCTCACCAGTGAGCTCACCCACCCATTGATGGACTAGACTGGCTGGCCAATGAGCCTCAGGTCCCCCCGCCCCCTGCCGCCTTCTAGTGCTGGGACAACAGTTGGGAGCCATGCATAACCTGGGACCAGAACTCAGTCCTTGAGTTCGCATACCAAGCACTTCACCACTGAGTCATCGCCCTGGGCAAATTATGTGGAAACTTTTAGGTTTATATTGAAAAATTAATAGTTTTCTCAACAGCTAATTTAAACTTATTTTTGTGTTTCAGTGCTCACATTGATCATAATTCTTAAGGTTGTGGTTTTGCAAAATTCAGTGAGCAAATGGTAGCCATTTCATTCTCCAACAAAATACTTAGCACACTGTAGATTAAGGAGGAAGATGAAAGTCTGCATGTTTTAGCTATACACCCTCCAGTAATTGTTGAATGTAGTTCTGAGGTAATTTTTTTTCAGTGCCTCTATAAGGTATGACCATGGCAACAGAGTGGTTCCTTGATATGTTTGCCATTAAACCCATGGTTTTATCTAAAGCAATCAGGAATAACTTTTTTTAAAGTCGTATGCCCTCTCACTTTCATAAGACAGGGAACCTAAGAAAAGTCCAGCTGGAGGGATGATGCAGAGGTCATTCACCTCCACATGGCTCCACTCATGACAAATAACATCTGCATTAAGTTTCTATTTCTCCAGATCCATGGTTACAGTTATAACAAATACAATCCGTTCTTCCCATAGGCTATGATTTCTCCATAAAATTACCACCAGAAATAAAAATGCTCAAATTTATAATAGAATTCCAAGAGTTTTAATTCTTGTTAAAAACAAATCTTTAAATATCTCATCTCTAGGAAATGGTGACAGGCACATTTGGTGCCCTGTGGCTGCACATCTGTAGATAGTATGACAGGAATAAAAAAACCTCTTTCATAAGTAGTGTGAGGACAAGTAACCTCAAAATCAGTTTATGATTAAAGCTAACATAAATATTTTCATTACCTCTGCCATAAAGTGTATAAAGTTTGAAGCACTGGAGCAGTAAATTGAGCTCTGACGGCAAACACTGCACATTCACTTACCATTTCCTTTTACAATTCTTCAGCAGGCTGCCACCACCCTCATCTAGCCCTTGTGGAAGAAACTGTTTCGGTACACATTCTTAATTTGCCTTGACATTCTAAATTTCTACTGTAGATCTATCTGTATGCTTATCAACTCAAGAAGGATGCAAGCAGTTTATGTCAGAGAAGGTTTCTGTGAACATAAAGGATGTGAAGTGAGGCGGTAATGTACAGAGAGACATTAAGTTTCTGGACGTAGTGGCAAATGTCTGGAAGCCCAGTATGGGGAAGACTGAAGCAGAAGGGCTGCAGTAAGTTCAGGGCTAGCCTGGACTGCAAACCAAACAAACAAAAAGAAGAGCAAAAATAATAAATGGAGATTGTTTACAACAAGGAGATCAGTGTTACCATCAGACATAGAGCACAACCCAAAACTGTCTAGGAAAGTCAAGAAATAACAGTGACAGATAATGTGACCCTGAGATAGATGGCTGCAAGTAAACATTCTCAGTAAACTAAAAGCAGTGGGGAAATACACAGTTCTCATGTGATATGAGAAAACTGTATTACAGTTAGCTGCAGTTTTCAAAATTTCCCAGTGAGAGTTAAATGCACAGAAATTAATATGAGGAATGCTGCAAAAACAATGTGCATTATGACACAATGCATACATAGTGAATCATACAATTATGCACTATCCACATGGGTAATGTCAGCTAAATGGAAACACCTATAGATACTTAGAATGGCTAGGAGCTCATGCATCATGAGAATGATTTCAAAAACATCTGAGGTAAGAAACATAGCAATCAGTATCTTACATAAATATGTATTCTAACTCCTGTTCTAATAGCTTACATAAGGATCACAGAAAAAAAAAACCTCATGACCTTATAAAAAGGAATTTGAGCCTTACATGTTACCAACAGTAAAACATGAAGATTGTGAATCATTCCTTTTATATGTTGCCCTTCACAGAATGGGGCATAGCATTGTTGAGATTGATATATGTAGTATTTAAGAATTTGGATTTGAATTTAGTCTTCTTGAAAGCCACAGTCTATAGGGAGACTGATCTATTAACATCTATGATTATGATAATGAGCTTATAATAATATGATATGATAATGCAAATGACTCTCTGAGCTGTTTAACAGAATAGCCAGCCAAGGGCCAGCCTGTCTCCAAATGTTGGACCCATAGTACAAAGGAAATACTGATGGAATGAGTCACTATTCCGTGAAATTGTTATTTTTGAGAATTCCTGTAAATAAATTCTGTATTTCTGTATTTATCAATGTGTTAAAATACTAGATGTTTATGCTTATAAAAAATAAATCATAATGTAGGCTATAGAAATGAATTTACTAGCTTATGTTTATGCTACAAGTTACAATTTATTATGCATTTTCTTGATATATTTGTAATAAATGAAATATTTCATTGTTTTCAATAAGCATGCTTTTGAATATAAATTTGTTATATTTAAAAAATAAAAGAGGGGCTATTTTATTATTCAACTTACATATTAGGTATAGTAATGAATGTTTATTTTCTGAAATTCCTAATTCTAATAAATTTTTGTACAAGTATGTAGGAAGTTTATGACAAATAACATCCCAGAAATAATAAAACTATTGGTTTAAGACTTTAAAAAAATAATAATAAACACTTTAAGAGCTTGCAAATTTAATGAATGTGGTTTTCTCTACAGGCAGGAAAATGTAGGAAGGAGAGTCATAAGACAAGAGCCTCCAAAAATAAGACTTGTTGAATAACTGTTTGCACACAAATAAATAAAGACCAAAGACAGAATTTGCTCATGTTTTGTTTCTAGATAAGGATTCCAGGATAAGATATGGGGTTTGAACTTGCTTAAGGCAGTTTCTTTTGCTGCTGATGTGGGAGCCTATGAAACTCCGTTATGATCACAATAAACTGAGGTCCTACAAAATAGTCAAATCAAAATGTGCCGTAGAGAAATGAAGGTTGGTGTCCAGGTCTTCCTTAAGATGGAGAAGGCCCAGGTCAGAAGTCAGAACCACAGGAGGGGCTGGTAGGCAGGCCCCGCAGGAACTGCACCTGCAGAAAGTGAGGCCTGTGAAGAGCAACACAAAGTACTAGAGCAGGGGACTATGTACACATCCCCAGGTACATTGGTCCAGAAAGGAAGGCCTTTAGAGACCACACTAGCAGCCTTCACTCTCTGGGTGAGGGGTCGGTTTTGGCCAGTGCCAAATGTCAACAGGAGTTATCAGGGCAGGAGGAGAGAGATGTTGAGGGTTACTTCCAGACTTCCTTCCTGCTGGACCCAAGGTTGACAGACACTATATTCCTCCTGACTCTCTCCAGAAACTTCATTCTCTCTTTTTCTCCCCCACCCCACATCTCACTGCTGCTCTCCATACTGACTAAAATGCTGTGCGTCACACTTGGTATGGACTCTGTTTTTTTTTTTTTTTTTTTTTTTAGAACTGATAATATGATTCTGTAAATAATTGGCAAGAATTCTATTAAAAAGTGGTGACAAAGGAATAAAAAATAATAACACTAAAACAAAACAAAAGATAAGACAGTCAAGATGGAAAGAGCAAGAAGCAGGTATAGGATAATACTTCAAATTGAGAGGTGTAACCATCAAAACAGAGGCAAAGGGACAGGAGAAATTATAATAGGCATGGCTGACAACAGCAACCAGAGCCAAGTGATTCTGGGGATGCAATACCCAAGGCCCCCACGGGCACCTACACACACTCGGTACTCATAAGATCATGTATATACATATACATAATAAAGAATACTACAAGATTTCCACAGGAGAGCTATGTGCAGTGACATGGGAACATGTTACCAGACTGATCTTGCAAGAGTAACATAAGACAAGGCTGAAGAAATGAGGCAGAGATAGCATTATTAAGTAAGTCTTAGATATGAGAGATACTGGTTTTCTCGGAAGATGGTAAGACAAAGGAAAATGGCAATACCGAAGATGTGAGAAATGGCTCATGGCCTTCACGGCTCCAGTCTAGTGCAAACAGAAGTCCATTGATAAAACTGACATGACTATTTGGGTCAGAGTACGCTTGTAGCTCTTGTTTTCTATGGCGAGAGGAGATAGCCTGTGTTGTGGTAGAGTCTCATCAAGGAGCAATAAGGCAAGCTGGCAGGCAAGTGGATGACTACTCAAGGTTTGTTGTTTAGTTGGTATTGTCAAATTAGACAATGGGCACACAGATGAGAGAGGCAGAGAGAGGGGAAAGGAAGGGACAGGGAGAGAGAAGAAAGTGTTAATAAGCATATGCCTTGGGCTTTACACGCATGTTAGTTTTCTCTAGACAAGAATG
>CABHPH010145250.1:0-29913 GCA_902168325.1 Peromyscus nudipes | reverse complement strand
GTGCCCTAATCCCCCCCCATGCAGTACATTTTGCATTTCACCTGGCGCTCCAGGGACCCCAGCTTCTGTCAGCGTTGGGGTACTCAGTGTAAGCCACAGCAGCTCTGCTCTTGTCTGAAGCACACTTAGGTCCCCGCTTCCTTTCTGTCTCAGACCGCTGGTCTTCTGCAATTTATGATGTACCTGCCTTTGAGATCTTGCTTAATTGCGTTGTTTAAAAAAAGAGGCAAATAATTTAAGTAAATTTACAGCAATCCCCCTTAAGTTTTTTTTTTTTTTAACATAAATTCAAGTATTTGGAGGTTTTTTTTTTTGTTTTGTTTTGTTTTGTTTTTTTGAGACACGGTTTCTCTGTGTAGCTTTGCGCCTTTCCTGGAACTCACTTGGTAGCCCAGGCTGGCCTCAAACTCACAGAGATTCGCCTGCCTCTGCCTCCCGAGTGCTGGGATTAAAGGCGTGTGCTACCACCACCCGGTGGAGATTTTTTTAAATTTAATTTTATTTTTTGCTGAATGTCGTTTATTGAAGGAGGGAAGAGGTCTTAAATACAGGCTTACAGCATAATGGGAGAACCCCAGAGGGCAGAAGTTCGCTACAGATGTTTTATAATCTTGCATCTAAGCTGTTAACGCCCATTATGCAGGATACACAGACAAGGAATTTCCCTTAAGCATTCAGGAGGGTGGAACCCGGCAGGGAATTAGCATAGGGAGGATATCAAGGTCAAGGTCAGCAAGCAAGGCAACAGTTACCCAAAAAAAAGCGATACATGTTTATTGTTATTTTATTACTATTATTTTGATTGGAAGCTAGGCATGGGAACGTATGCCTATAAATCCCAGCACTTGGGGGGGCTGAGGCAGGTGGATTACAAATTTGAAAAGCAATGAGAGAGAGGAAGAGAGAAACTGGAACAGGTAAGAGGAGAATGTTTTCTAGGATTGCTGCTTCTTCAGGATCTGTGAAGCCAGGCTGCCATTTGCAATGTGTTGTTAAAGAAAATTGAAATTACCTGTAGTCATAGACACGCCCACTCGTAACATTTAGGACGTCTCTTTTCTCTTTCTAGGGGTTTTTATTTTTCAAATTGTTACGTTTACAGTAGTGTTGGAAGAGGGCAGTGGCAGTGTGGCTCAAAGGGACAAAAAGCAACAGTTGATGCACGAATCTTAAATAGCGTATGATAAAAACCCGGAGCCAGATATTGGGGTAAATGCTGAAAGATCAGAGAGACAAAGGAAAAAGCCACAGCCACTTCTCACCTCGCCACCTCCTTCTGCTGACCGTGTCTCCACTAATCCTCAGACTGAATGCCTCTGAGTCCTCAGCCGAAAGGGCTCTGGTTCCTGTCTCCTCAGGCCTTATGTGCCTTTCTCCGCCCAGCCATTCCACTTCCTATCTCAACCTTCCTAGTGCTGGGATTAATGGCGTGTGTGTGTGTTTCCCAAATACTGGGATTAAAGGTGTGTGTCACCACTGCCTGGCTCTGTTTGTCTCCTAGACTGGATTAATCTCATATAGCCCAGTGTGGCCTTGAACTCACAGAGATCCATCTGGATCTCCCTAGCACAGGCTAGGGTTAAAGGTGTGTGAGCCACCACTGCCTGGCTCTGTTTCTCTTTTAAACTGGATTACTCTTGTGTAGTCCAGGGTGGCTTTGAACTCACAGAGATCCAGACGGATTTCTGCCTCCCTAGTGCTAGGGTTAAAGGTGTGTGCCACCATTACCTGACCTCTGAGTTTAACTCTGTGACTGACTCTGTCCTCTGATCTTCAGGCGAGCTTTGTTTCTTAGATTACAAATACCACCACAAAAAGTAACTCAGCAGAAGGGGTGTGAGAGGACCCAAACCCTGCTAGTAGCGTGGCCCAGAGTTGGCTTTGTCCTTAACACAGGTGGTGACTGTGTCCCAAATCACGGGTGAGAGTTCACCGTCACAACCTGACATGATTGGCTAATAAGCGTGAAGCGGGAAGTTAAAAAAATATGGGCCCTGTCAGGCTAACCACTTTTAATAGAAAAGAAAAAAAACAAACAAACACACAACTTTCACAATTTCCCTCTTTATTTTACACACACACACACACACACTTTTCCTTCAGACTTAGCCAGCACGTGCTGACTTTGTGACTGGTAACCATGAATTATTGCTGGGATGAGTGAGAGCTGAAGCGCCCGGAGTTCTGCCTGCCTAGGGATGCTCCTTTGACTGGGCGGCTGACCTGTCCAACTAGAATGTTAGGTTTTCACCCTGGCCACAGAGTCTGCTCTCAGCTGGCCTCTCTGCTGTCTTCTAGCCTCGGCTCTGAAGAGTGACCCTGGCATTGCTAAGGAGGCAGGTCAGAGACCAGGGCTCACAAAACGCTTTTGGCATCTCTGACCTATGACAAGGAGGAAGCTGCCGAGAGACCCTAGGAATAGTTTTGACTTTTAGGCACCAGGGAAAATAGTTACATTTCTTTGGAGTCTTTATCCTGAACTGTCTAAACTGCCCCCCCCAAAAAAAGGTAACCCTAAGTGCCACTATGGAAATGAAGTGATTGTATTAGTAATGACGGAAGGCTACCTTGGCAGTTTGGAGCCAAGGGTTACCACAAAGTCACACCATGCAACAGGTTCATGTGGGAGGTTTATTTGTGGAGGTGCAGAGGCGGCCTCTGAGCAAAAGAGCAGAAGGAGAGAGAGAGGCATGAGAAGGGCTTGTCTTTAGAAGGGGATATAGCGCATGTGCATAGGGAGAGTGCTCTACTTAGTGACCACAGTAGCTACAGTGTCACATCTTGGCTGCAGCTGCTGATGTGTCCTGCTAGGACCCCGAGAGCAGGCCAGTGTGAATGCCTGAATGCTAACAGTGACGATGGATCTGTCTTCTTCCAGCTGAGTGGTGGTATCAGGCATGGCAGTGGCCTCTTAAAAGCCCCAAAGTGCACTGGTGGTTTCATTTGCTCACGGCCAGGTGTAGGTAGGAAGGGAAGGCCTTGCCTGGGGTCTGGAAGGAGACGTGAAGGAGAAGTGGAGCCAAGGGTTATTAGCATTTCAGGTTGTGGGAGAGAGGGAGGGATGGGTGGTTGGGGGCATGGACGGGGGAACGGGACAACAATATACCAGGAGAAGCCACAACACAGGATAATTTTTGAAGTCCAAAGTCTCTGCGGGCTTACAGGAGCCCCCATCTCCTGCAAGTTCCTCTCCATTGACCTCCTTTGGCCCCCATGACTGATCTCCAGAGTGATGGTCCCAGGATCTGCTTTCAGGCCCTTTGATTGCTGTTGGAGTGGCTAGGATCAGCATGAGTTCCCTCCCAGATGGATTGTAGGTAGGAAGAGGAAAAAATAATAATCATAGCTCTTATTTACTCTAAAAAGGTTAAAACAATAGCGGGCCTGTCTCGCCGGGCTGTCGGCAGCTGCTGCAGGGAGCTGAGGTCTGAAGCCACATCTGGGCAGCATTTTTCTTATCAAGAAGGAGATCATGAGAAATAGTTGTCAAAGCAACATCCCGTATGGATTCCAGCCTAATATTTGAGGGATGTGAGCCCTGCAGTGTGCAGGAAACACACCAGCCATTGCAGTCCTTCGGTACGCTTTCCTGCTGGGTGGTTAGGACCACACAGGTGGCCAGAATTAATCACTTTTTTTTTTTAACTGTTAAGGCCAGTTTAGGATCTGGTCCTCAGGGCTCGGGCTTTGGGGAGCCTAGGGCGCCTCGGGCTTTCTTTTACTGGTTGTTCCACCTGTGTGAAGATGAATTAAAGACCTTCCTTGACCACAGCTTCACTTGAAGGCACAGAGGGAATTTTTCCTCTGTGTCGACCCTCTTCTTTGTAGACTGGACATGGTTAGAGTCCACCAGGTAGGTCCTTCATGACCTTCTTGAACAAGAGAACAGGTGACTACCCACAGCATCCAGGACATTTTAGAGATGGCCCACAGTCCCCTGGGACATGGTTGTCCTTGGAGAACAAGGGGAAAATATTCTCCCCTTTCATTCCCTCCAACCACAGCAGTATAGGCCTCCAGTAAGGTATCTTAGTGTCCTGTTGCTGTGAAGAGACACCATGACCACAACAACTCTTATAAAGGAAAGTATTTAATTGGTGCTGGCTTACAGTTTCAGAGGTTTAGTCCATTATCATCATGGCGGGGAGCATGGTGGCACACAGGCAGACAAGGTGCTGGAGAAGAAGCTGAGAGCTGTGGGCCATCTCTAAAATGTCCTGGATGCTGTGGGTAGTCACCTGTTCTCTTGTTCAAGAAGGTCATTCAGATCCAAAAGCAGCAAGAAGAGAGAGACACACACAGCCTGGCTTGAGCTTTTGAAACCTCAGAGCCCACCCCCAGTGACACATTTCCTTCAACAAGGCCACACCCAGTCCTTCTCAAGTAATGCCACTCCCTGATGACTAAGCATTCAAATATATGAGCTGACGGGGGCCATTCTTACTCAAAGCACCACATAATGGTTACTGAACACCCACAAGGTCAGCTATACCAGCCTGGTACTTTTCACCAAGCCCTCCCCCGCCAGTGACACACTTCCTCCAGCAAGTCTGCACCTCCTAAACCTCCCTGAACAGCACCAACAAATGGGACCAGGTGTTCAAGTACCTAGAGGTACAATTCTTATTCAAACCATCATGCAACCCAAGCAAAGGGCATCCATATGTCTTACCACAAATTGTAGCTGCGAATGCCAGGCAGTGCCATCTGGATCCCATTTGACTTCCCCTGTGGTTCCTGGATACAAGCTTTTGCTTCAGAAGGGAACCCCTGAAAGAAGAGAACTGAATGGAAGATGTGCCCATTGCCCATAGGTGGCGCTGTTGCTATGGGAAGCACATGGAGAAACTGGGATGACCAAAATGACCTTGGTGCCCCTGTTGGGTTAACTACTTTTGATAAAAAAAGACCATTTCTCACAGGAGCAATTATATAAAATTCATCTTTAAACACACACACATTTACTTAATTTGTGAGGGTGTTTTTTCTTCATGATGTCTGTGTACCACACGAGTGCCTGGTGCCAGGAAGGCCAGAAGATCAGCAGATTTTCTGGAACTTGAGTTATAGGCAGTTGTGAGCTGCCATGCAGATGCTGGGGTTCAAACCTGGGTCCTCTGGAAGAGCAGCCAGTACCCTTACACACCGAACCATCTCTCCAGCTCTTAAATTCATCATTTTTTTCCCCCTTGGTTTTTTGAGACAGAGTTTCTTTATGTAGCCATAGTTGTCCTGAAACTCACTTTGTAGATCAGGCTGGCCTCAAACTCACAGAGATCCATCTACTCTGCCTCCCGAGTGCTGTGATTAAAGACATGTGCCACTACTGCCCTGCAAATTTATCTTTTAAAGTAGCAACTAGGTTCTGAATTCTATGTAGCATACAAATAAATAAGTCTCACTCCTGTCTTTGCCTTAAAAAAAACCCCAAACTTTCTGCCCAGCCTTTGTAATACAGCCTTTATCTTTATGATGTTCTTGAGCTCAAACTAGACACATCACGCTGTAGCTCGCCTTATAGTCTTACTTTTTGGTTTAGCAATAACATTTTCCTGTTATTGGTGGTTTTGTTAATTATTCGTAACTATTATAGAAGTTGTGAATTATATATATTATATTTACAACATATAAATCATAATGTATGTGAGTAAGCTCTGGGAAGTCCCTCCTCCTCTGCAGCAGAAACGACAGCCCGCCTAAAGGCTGTCTTCTGTCATGTTTTTTCCTGTAAGTTTCACGTGTCTTCTGGAAATGTGCGTAATCATGTCAAGGTGTGCAAATGTTAAGATTTGCCTAAGTGAAGTTGCTGTGTCCTGCGTGGCTTGGTCCTGGAAACCTGATTGGGGCAGCAAGGGGATGGAGAAAGGACAGACACACATACAGAAAACCTGGGGTAGGATGGGCTGTGCCCCCTCTAATGGAGGGCACCTACTATACAGCCACCTGAAACTCAGCACATTATTATGTACCGCACAGGAGGAGGGGTTAGCTGGGAGGTCTCCTGGGGGAGCAGTCTCCAGTTCAGTCATCCCAGAGGAGGAAGCTGCTTGCTAGATGACTGTCAACATCTGCATATGGACCACGGATAGGCTTTGCCAAGTCCCTGAGCCCCACCTGGGGAAGGCTTTGCCAATGTCCGCGGTGAGAGGGTTTTGCAGGAAAAGAGTACTTTGATGATCGATGCGGCCAAGGAATGCCACAAAAATCACATCATGCAACAGACATCAAAAGGCCACTTCTGAGCAGGGGATGGAAAACAGAGTGAGAGAGACCGGGCCATGATGGCACGGAGGCGGCACTGGGGTCCTTGACATGGCCGTGCTAATGTCAACACCAGACATTAATGAGGGGCGTCCCACATGAGGTAGTGCTGTATATATTTTGGTTCTCTTTAACGCTCTTACTCTTTCAACTCTGTTCCTTTTTTAAAATTATTTATTCTTTGAGGATTTCACCATACACACCATGTATTTTGATCATATCCACCCCTACCACAATCTCCAACCCCTGCCAGTTCCCATCATTACTTCTTCCTCCCAACTTTACGTCCTTTAAAAAAAGTATCCAAGGACTGCTGTGTATGTGTACATGGGTACAGGGCCATCCACCGGAACATCGATGACCCACCAGGGGCTACATCCCTGGAGAAAACTGACTCCCCACTCCCCACCAGCCATCAGCTGCCAGAGCTCCTCAGCTGGGGGCAGGGCCTCGGGAGCCCTCTGCCTCTCTTGTTTCTTCACTTGGCTGTGTTTCTTGTGCTGCTCTCAACTTGCACACTTCAGCCCAGTCCTTTCTTTTTTACAGCTGAGTCCTGTTCCGGTTTGTACTGGAACCTTTTGTCATCTTTTACCTATTCTCCCACAGACAGCAAATGTGGCAGTTGTTTCGTAGTAACTTCTAAAGCACTGTTTGCATGGGGGAGGGTCTTCCTGGAGGAACCTCTGCTGTGGTTCTCCAGCACAGAGCTGTCAGAGCTCTGAAGCAGGGGAGCAGCCAGGCAGTATCTGCCTAGACTTTTGTGACTTAGCCTCCGGAAACTTATCTATACTGTCACATTCTGTTAAACAAGAGAGCCCTCATGGTCCACTCAGGGGACTTAGAGACCCTTCTGCCAGGAGATATGACAGGTTGTAGATAAGGTTTGAAACCACCACACTTTCTCTCTCTGGCCATTTCAGCCTTGGCTCCAAAGCTCCCTACTTGTTCCAGTTTGAATACCAGATGTCTCCACTGGCTCATGTGGTGGATCCTTGCTTGGCCTGAGGTAGTGTCTCTATCTGGGGTCAGGCTTCTGAAACCCTGAGAAGGCAGAGCCTACCAGAGAAACTGTCACTTGGGTGAGTCCTTGTGGACTATATCTTGTCTTGGGCCCTCTCTAGTACTTTCTCTGCTCGCTCTCCCTCCTTCCTGTCCACTCTATGGTAGGACCTTCCTCTACCATACACTGCCAACCTTGAGCTGTTCTGCCTAAGTGCATGGGGCTAGGCAGGCCACAGGGCAAACTCTGAACCATGAACCAAAGCAAGTTTTTCTGTTACTATGATAAACACAAAGTAATGGATTATGCTACCTGACTCAACTTTCCAGAACCTTCCAAGAAGGTGATTTCAGGACCTTGTGTGGGTAGGTCCAGATTGTGTTTTGAGAGTTTCACCTCTCCTTCCCAGGCAGTTCCAGAGAGACATGGCTTCCCTATCCCACTTTCTTCCTTGGAGGTGGGGAGGATGTCCCTGTGGGTTTGTAACCCTAGATACCGCCTAGCTGCCCTAACTGGGTTTATATGGACACAGTCTCCAAGTCTCCAAGAAGCAAGACTCTTCTCTGAACTAAAAGATATGGAGAATGGGAAGGACCCAGTATGGGGCTGGGTCGGACGGTGGGGCCTTGTAGTTCATGGACAGTGGTCGGCGAGTAGTCCTAGAGCATCATAGGACACAGCTAGAGGTCCAAAGGAGATAGTTCCTGGGAGAAAAAGGCTTCGTGTTGCGTTTTCAGCCAGTGTGTTCAAATGATTTGTCTCACAAAAGGAGGCTTTCAGTCTGTTCTGAGGTCAGAGAGAAACAGCGTAGATTTTTGTCTTCATTGACTTCACGCCAAGGTCAGTGAAAGGGCACTCTGTGGTCAGTTTTCACTGCGATAGTGGAGCAGAGCCAGCTTCTGTGATGAGGTGTGTGCAGAAGAGTAAATGACTAGACACACTCTCTCACAGACGCTCCTCCTGCCAGTCCACCACACACAGCGGTGCCCAGGCTTAGCTCAGCAGAGTTTGGGAGCATGGTCTGTAAACCAGGGCTCTGCCTACCACAGAAGCCTTCTTTGCCCATATAATGTGCATATCTAGAAACTCAATTTCCGGTGATGGTACACACTACCAATTTCTTTATTTTGGTTCAAGTTTATGGAAGATAAGTAAAAAGGGTATTGGCCTAACCACGTGGCTTTACATTCTCCAGACTACCTATGCCAACAGTCTCTTCCCCTAAGGTTTCTTACCACTGACCTTAAGCCTTGTGTCGTATCCGCAATGTTAAGCTAGGCTGATTGTGGTGGTTTGAATAAGAAATGCCAGCTAGCTCGGGTCAGCTGTCTCTGTGGGTTTCCCCATCATGATCTTGACCCCTTCGCTCATAGAATCCCTCCTCTCTCTCTTCCACTGGACTCTGGGAGCTCAGCCCAGTGCTTAGCTGTGGATCTCTGCATCTGCCTCCATCAGTTACTGGATGAAGGTCCTATGATGACAATTAGGGTAGTCACCAATCTGATTACAGGGGAAGACCAGTTCAGGCACCCTCTCACTGACTCTGGACTGACAGCTGGGGAACATGCATGGGACCAAACTAGGCCCTGTGAATGTGGATAACAGTTGTGTGGCTTGGGCAGTCTGTGGGGCCATTGACAGTGGGGCCAGGATTTATCCCTAGTACATGAACTGGCTTTTTGGAGCCCATTCCCTATGGCGGGATACCTTGCTCAGCCTCGATACAGGGGGGAGGGCTTGGTCCTGCCTCAACTTGATGTGCCAGATTTTGTTGACTCCCCATGGGAGGCCTTACCCTCTCTGAGGAGTGGATGGGGGGAGTGAGTGGGAGGAGAGGAGGGAGGGGGAACTGTGGTTGGTATGTAAAATGAAAAAAAAAAAACTTTTAAAGAAAGAAAAAAAAAAGAAATGCCCCCATAGGCTCATGTAGTTGAACACCCGGTCCCTAGTTGGTGGTGATATTTGGAGAGGTTACAAAACATTAGGAGATGGAGCCTTGCTAGAGGACGTACATCATTTGGGGAGGCCTTTGAGGATTTCTAGCCTTGCCCCACTTCTTGTTCTGTCTGTCTGTCTGTCTGTCTGTTTCTGCTTCCTGTGTGTGAAACCAAAGTGTGATCAGCCAGCTTTCTGTTCTCTTCCCTGCCATGGTGGACTGCATCCCTCTGGAATCGTAAGCTAAAGAAAACTTTCTTCTTTAAGTTGCTTTTGGTCCCAGCATTTTGCCACAGCATCAGAAAGGTAACCGAGACACTGATGAAACTATCAGGATGTCCAGCAGGGCCAGTTCCTACTTTCTGGGCTAGGGCCTGAGACCAAGTAACAGTTTGTGTTCCTTCCCAAACTTGCCCTTTGTGAGTCTGTGTCACAGTGCTTTCGCAGAATTTAAAATGTAAAGAACGCAAGAAATGTTTTTGAGAACCATTTTTTTTAGAGTTCCGAATCAAGGAATCCTTGAGTTCTACACAGAGGGTGAAGGGCCTCTAGCCAGCCCCAGCGTGACAGACATGGCTCTGGCAGGCCTTGCCCTCCCCCATTCCCTCTGCCTTGCTAAAAACCGTTAGATTACATTCCTAACGCTAGCCCCCACATTCCATGCCCTTATTTGGCCACTTCTTCCTGGGCTGACACCAAGGCCCAGCTATCAAAGTATTGAAGTCCAAAAATCAAAAGCCCCCTTTTCCCCACCTTAATTAACATGCCCAATCAAAATTAACCAACTCATCCTAACAGGGGCTTCCCCTTTTACCTTTATAAACCTTTATAAACCTATGGGTCACGTCTGTCTCCTCTCTCCAGAGGCGGTCCTTTGTCCCTTCTCCCTCTCCCTTATTCCCTTCCTCTCTCCCTTTGTCTTCTGTCTCTTGTTTTTGACCCTTGCTCTCTGCCCTTTGGGGCAAATAAATCTCCTTTGAGAAGTTGGTGTTGGGGTATCTTGAGCCGACTTTGAGGTCCCTACCAAGGGCACCTAGGAATGTCTCTCCACCCTTGGACAAATTGCTGGACTGGAAGGCTCATTCTGTGCAGCCAGTGTCCTGCGGGGTGAGGATGCAGCTTTCTGAAGCATAGCCTAAGGCCATTGAGTAACTACCCACAAGCACTAGCAGTGATCCGTGGTGTACCTGGTGGCTGCACGGTGTACCTGAGGCTGCAGCTTTCTGAAGCATAGCCTACCCACGAGTAACTACCCACAAGCACTAGCAGTGATCCGTGGCATACCTGGTGGCTTGTCCTTGTCTTGATTAGGGTACAGATGGGCTGGCAGTGAGGCCAGAGTTTGCCAGAAGTCTGGAGTGTGCTTTCAGCTTGAAAAAGGCCTCATGAGAAAAAACACCTTACTGTAGTCAGCTTGCATGCTCTGGCCCATGTGTCCACGCAGAGCAAAACCCTGGAAAATGCAAGTATCAAGAAACACCGTTTGCTTGGCTGCTGACTTCTCTGTGTGTCTGTGCACTGTGCACATCTGTGAGTCCTAAGATCTGGGAAGGTTTGGTTTTGTTGTGTTTGTGTGTTTATGGCTCAGAACATGTGACTTTTCTCATCTGGACCTTCTTTGTGCACCACTTGCAATTCCAATTTTCCAGCCTGCCCGTTATACACTCCCCAGATTCCCTCGACAGTCCAACTTTTAACTGATGTGGTTGGCTTGCAAAATACAACTTTAAAAAAGCAGCTTTGGTGAGTTAGCTATGCCAAGCGCTTGTTGTCCTTTCTCCCAAGGTGTGGTTGACACCCTAAAACAGGCATGCTGGCTTTAGAGGTGGCTGCTCCCCACACTTCAGGAGGACACAGTTGGAAGAAGCAGACTTCTCCCAGAATGTCAGAAAAAGACAGCTGGAGCATACAAAAAAAGTGAAAGCCACCGGGCAGTGGTGATGCACACCTTTAATCCCAGCACTCGGGAGGCAGAGGCAGGCGAATCTCTGTGAGTTCGAGGCCAGCCTGGTCTACAGAGTGAGTTCCAGGACAGGCAGGGCTGTTACACAGAGAAACCCTGTCTTAAAAAACAAAAACAAAAACCAAATGGCCCCCTAGCTTGCTGAATTCCTTGTTTCAGTCTTGAGAAATGACCCACCACCTGGATAATTTAGCTGGGGGCGGGGGTGGGTGGGTGGGTTGGTTTCTAAGAGAGAGAGAGTCACTGGACCTTGTAGTTGACAAATTTAGAGGGAAGAACATTCTTGGGCTTGGAGAGATGGCTCAGCAGTGAAGAGCACGCTCTGCTTGTTCTCCCAGAGACCCAGTTATGGTTTCTAGCACCCGAATCAGACAGCTCACAACCATCTGTAACTCCAGCTCCAGAGGATCTGATGCTCGTGGCCTCCACAGGCACCCACACGTTCGTGACATACACTCCCACAGACACACACAGGCACAATAAAATCTTTAAAAAAAGAAGAAAGAAATCTTAAAATAGTTCATGCTTTTAAAGATACCAACTCCGTAAGTTGCCGGCTTTAGAACCTTCTTGGAAAGAAATCATAGATAAATAATTCATGCTGCAGATTTTAGAAACACAGACTTTGGAATAAAAGGTCTTATTGGTAGGACGTGCAGGCTGCAGGAGACGCTGTGCTGTTTGTCGCTGCTGGATTATACCTGAGCAAGCCCGCACTGAAGCTTTGAAAACCTGTAATTATGACGGGATGTGCTTTGATGGCTAGATCTAAAAAGTACAGGTGCTGTCATCAGCGGAGTGAGCTTAGGAATCACTGCTTGGGATAATTGTGTGTGTTGTCAAACCTTCTCCAGGTGTGGGTTGTAACAGAGTCCCCTGGCTCCCTCCTTCTGTTCAGGTCAATACCTTTGCCAAAAAGTGAATCCTCACTGGTCTCACCCAGTTATCACAATCCATTCTTAGGTCATTGGTTTTGGCTTGGACATGTGACTCGATTCTAGGGAGGGGAGGGGAAGTCTGTTGGAGGGGCTAGGAGAGGCTGAACTGCTCTGGTAAAGTAGAGATGCACATCTCTGCCCACTACCAGAGATGGCTGTGATGCTTGGGAATGTGGCATCAGTCTGACACTCAGAGAAGCCAGCCTTGGGAGGAGACAAACACGAAAGGTTGCTAAGAACATGAAGTACAGAAAGATGTTGGCCTCCAGTGGTAAATTTTTTTTTTGGTTTTTGAGACAGGGTTTCTCTGTGTAGCTTTGCGCCTTCCCTGGAACTCACTCTGTAGCCCAGGCTGGCCTCGAACTCATGGAGATCCACCTGCCTCTGCCTCCCGTAAATGCTTTTAAACTGTTGTCCCAGTGCTGTGACTGTTTGCTGGCATTGTCGCTGTGTCTTGTTGGGTTAGCTAGGGCTTTCTGCTGCCTGCAGATGACTGCAGCAGTCATCTTCATGACTACACGGATAATTTAGGGTTAAAACAAAACATGAGGTTATATCATGTCTCCTTTTGTGTCCGGAACTGACAGAGCCTGATCAGTAATGAGCTTTTTGCTTCACACACGGTGAGTGTGTAGTCATCATAGTCCCCAGAGGGGAGTCCCTTGCAAGGTCTCAGTGTTTTGTAGTGTCAGTGGTGGGATATTTGTTTACCTACTTTAACAGAAGCAAAATAATGATGGCTTTAAGAGGTTGTGAAAGTGAGGGAGTGGGGCCGGGCGTTGGTGGCGCACGCCTTTAATCCCAGCACTCGGGAGGCAGAGCCAGGCGGATCTCTGTGAGTTCGAGGCCAGCCTGGGCTACCAAGTGAGCTCCAGGAAAGGCGCAAAGCTACACAGAGAAACCCTGTCTCGAAAAAGCAAAAAAAAAAAAAGAAAGTGAGGGAGTTGGGAAGAGACTCTTAAAACAATTTGACTTGATAAGCAATCAAGGAAATGGGTAGCTTTGCCCCTGGGGGTCACCTAGGGTTCTCTTCATCTGCTAGGGTGCTGTTTCTCATCCACATGTGGAAATGGCTCATCATCATCCTGCAGTTTGGAGCCCCGGAAGGTGTGGGAGAAGACTGGCTTGGGCGGGCAACCTCCTTTTGAAGTGAAATTACCAGACTCGGCTCACTCAAAGGTCACGGGCCAGAACTGGAGTCCCTGCTTACAACTAGTTGCAAAGGAGTTTGGAAAATATTCTCTCTGGCCATGCGCCCCATTAAGCCCAAGAAGTCTGATCGTGAGGGGTCCAGTTAGAGGCACCCGTCACATAGTGTGTCTGGTGGGGTGCACAGCCAGGACACAAGGGCAGAGTGAGTGTTGGTACCACTCTGAACGTGAAGCAGGGTGGGAGCCTCATAGGACAAGTTCTTTGAATGCTCTGGGGCCTCATGCCAGTTCTGCTCTGCCCTGACCTTGGCATTTAAAACCTCTTCAGACTCTGACTTTCTTTGCTGTTCCCAGTGGGCAGTCTCTTGCTAGGGATAGGGAGAGAGTGAACAGAGGCAAGGGAGAAGCAGAGTAAGTATCTCGTGTGAACTTCTGAGAGTCACGGGGCTGTAGCTTATCAGCAGCTCCCCGCTGTGCTGTCTGTTACTCCCTCCACAACCCCAGGCTCCATTTCCTCATGGGGAAAACCATGGCTCACACAGGGTTGAAACAGTGAGCTAGACTTAGGCACCTGACCCTGAGTCCTGACCCTGTGGAAGAGACTGAAAATGAGGTGGAATCTAGGGGTATTGCCAGATCACTGCAGGTCTAAAAAATGGGGTGAAGAACCCTGGGCCACCAGGCAGTGGTGGTGCACACCTTTAATCCCAGCACTCGGGAGGCAGAGCCAGGCGGATCTCTGTGAGTTCGAGGACAGCCTGGTCTACAGAGTGAGATCCAGGACAGGTACCAAAACTACACAGAGAAACCCTGTCTTGAAAAACAAAACAAAAAGAACCCCGGGCCCCGTGTGACCAGGACATGCTTGGGGATTGATCTACAGTATCCTTCTTCCTGCCCCCCTGCTGACTGTGCGGTAACAGATGCCACATCTGAGCCTGGTACTGTCATGGGTTATGCCACCTTTCCAGGTACCCTAGGTGAGAGAAGTGTCTGGGAAAGCCAGGTGTGGGGCAGAGCACAGGCATTCAGGGCAGTCACACCGCGGTGCTCCTGGGTGGCGTGTGAGAGGTTCTGCCGCACAGGGGACAGGGGGCCTTCTGAGCTTGCTTCTGGAGAACACGTGTTGGCAGGAGATGGAGCCTTAGCCTGGGAAACAAGGGCCACTCCACGAAGTGAGCCTGGCCACGCAAGCTGGCACTGCTTGGTGGCATGTTTTGTAAATTACAACCGCAAATGCACCAACTCCAATCCACTCTTCAGAACTGTTTCAAAATTGCCTCTTCCAGGGAGCCAACCCACTGTCTCCTAGTCTGGGCATAATCAACCTCTGTGCCCTCTCCCTCCCTGGAGGCTCTGGTTTCCTGCATGTTCCTAACGTTTGCCTACTCATGACCTGACTAATTAGACTGTAGGCTTACTTTGAAGATTATTATTAAATAAATTCGCTTTATTGTGCTGAACTCACAAGTAAAAACATCACACAGCCAGATTAAAGTAGCCTCTCGAACCAGCCCTTACCCAGTCCACCACCAGCTTCAGCAGCATTTGCCAGCCTCCTTACCCTCCCTCAAACCCCAGAGGGTTTTTTGTTTTGTTTGTTTGTTTTTGAGATTTATTTATTTGTATTTCATGTGTCTGGGTGTTTTGATATGTGCTCTACATGCATGCAGTGCCTGCCGAAGGCCAGAAGAGGGCATTAGATCCCCTGGAACCGGAGTTATTCGTGCTTGTGAGCTGCCATGTGGGTGCTGGGAATTGAACTCAGGTCCTTTGGGACAGTACTGCTGAGCCATCTCTTCAGCCCTGCAACCTGAGTATTTTTACAGCAATTCCTGGTCTCATATCCTTTCTTCTGTAAATCTGTAGTGCATTTCAGTTAAGTTTCAAGATGCCTCCTTTTACCCCCCAGAAGTTTGCCTGAGATCTTTGTCATTTAGCATGGCACCTGTTGATGTCAGGAAATACTGTGTCTTGGAATGAATTGTATGTGCATGTGTGAGCGAGTGAATGAATAAATGAACCAGTTGGCTTCCAGTTTAGAAGCAAGGTTACAAATTAGAACCGGAAGAACTTTGGACCCAGACTAACCTCTGTGGGCTCTGAGCACCCGTCCAGTACTGCATTCCAGGCTGTTCTCCTGGGCTTTCCTGGCGGCTCTAGAATTCATCCATCTTCATCAGTCTCCAAGGCTGGCTTATTCTTAGCCAGGCAGCTTTGATTTTGCAATTAAGCTCCTCTTTGAGGCGACCTCAGGAGGAGGGCTCTTCAGATGCAGCCTTAGCCTGTGCTTGGTTCGTGTTTACTTTACAATTACATGATTTCTTTTTATCTTAGGCCAATGATTATGTTTTTCACTTAGACCAAAATGATTATGACCGAAACAAATCAGAGTATAGAATCTATCCCAAGTATTTTCTTTATTTAATTCTATCTTTCTATTCCTGGTAAAAGTACTTTAGCTACACAGATGGGAGATAATTGAATGCATATTTTCTTTGGAGTAGCCATGGTCACATTTAAAATCCTAAATTCTGTATGCTTTAAAGGGGAAACCAGAGCCTGTTGCCTCATATGGCATTCTTGGTTTTTACAAGGTAAAAAATAGTCCAGGGCTGGGTTCTGGAAGCCTCTGATGATGGAATAGTAGCTTGGAAAGATGCCTTTGACATGTTTCTTTCCCTTTTAATTCAGGAGCGGTAGTTACCGTAGTGTAAGGGGATCTGCTTATTATCTGTGCTGGTTCAGCTCTGCATTTTCTTCTGCTGCTCAGATTTATGGTTAAGTCGAAGGGAATTAGCGGGACTTTCCTGTGATCAGAAATTCAATGTAATAATTCTGGGTTTGAGGTAGTTTTAACCAGGGACTAGAGCTATGTCCAGTGGACACTTCACAACAGGTAACGTTATCTTACGTTCAGCCAGAACACGGAACAGTTGTGTCCACAGGAATATTTTAGGGAGCTGGGTTTGGTTATGATACATGTTGGACCAAGACCATCTTTCCATGAAAGGTGATGGGACCTGAGAGATGCTGGGGAATAGGAAATGAGGGAGCTACGGTCCCTTAGAATCCCTTCACCCAGCCAGCACAGCAGTGAGCCGTCCCGTGGATTTGATTTTCTGTGCTGTGAGTAGCAGCTGTGGGATTTTCCTCTAGTCCTAGAGCCCTGGCTGTTGTGACCTGTGTGAGTGTGGTGGGGTGTCTGAGGACAGCAGTAGGCACAGAGCTCCTGTGAAGGCACACGCATGAAGAAGGCAGGAAGGAAACCCAAGGACAGCATGACTTACCAAGTGCCTCTCTTAGCCTCTTGGCTGGCATGGCTGCATCCTAGACTACAGAGGCCATACTTGGTGATCTTTGACTTTTTGCTGTGGGTACTTACAAGCTGAGGCATATGTTCCAGGTTGGAAACCCTTGGGCAAGGCTGGCCACAGCAATTGAGCTGAAGTCTCACCATGAAAGTGGCTACAGATTTGGCTGCCTGCCCTGAGGCTAGGGATGTGGGCCAGCGACTAGGGAAGTGTCCAGTGGCCGGGATTTTGAGAAGAAAGCACAGCATGAAGCAGGAACAACAGTTCTGGAGAAAGAGTGAATGTTTGGGTTTAGGTAGGCATGGCGTCTGTGTAACTCCACCGGAGCCAGAGAGTCAGATGTGGTGCATCTCTGCTGTGCGCCAGCTGCTCTGCCTCTGCAGAGTGTTTACTATTCACAATGTTTCCTTGCTCATGTTCTTACCCCCAGGCTTACTGAAGTCATGATCTCACGACTCAGAGAAACAGAGTCAGTCTCTTGTCTTGAGAGTGTGTGGAAAATAAGCGCAGAGCTGGGAACAGTGCATAGATCTATGGGCCTCTGGAGCCTCATCCTTGCTACTCGATTAGGTCCCCTTCCACGGAAGGAGTGTCCCCGTGGGGCAGGGAATACCTACAGTGGCAGAACTGTGCCCTCGACATTTCCCATCAGCAAGCACTCACCGACCCTTGGGCATCTTAGCTTCAGCTGTAAACCATTGTCTTCAAATCCCTGCAGATTTTGGATATTGTCAACACTATTGAGCCATTTTAAAACTAAGAACAAAGCATGGTCTCCATCCCCATGTCCTCTGCTGAAGTGGACCTCAGAAGATGTCATGTGTCTACGTCACAGTTTAGTCCTTGGGCTGGGCTGTGTGCAGAGCTAGAGGATGTGACCCAGCATAGGTGGAAATTTAACCTCACTGGAGAGTCAGACAGAGCACAGAAACCCAGAGGGAATGGAAGAGGAACGGGGAATGTTCCCACTGAAAAGTCAGGGTAGTCCAGAGATCAGAAGCTGAACTCAGGCATCTGGTCAACCCCACATACCCTCATGTCTTACATCTGAGCCTAAATACAGTCCCTTTCTCCAGAAGTACTCAGCAAGTTGAGGAATGCGGACAAGACGGAGGATGGCATTGTGGGATGCAGATCTTGTGTTTTCTGGTAAAGATGCAAGACTTTTTTTTCTCTTTCCTGCCAGTTAACTTTTGTTGTGTATCAAGTTTTCAAAACTCACTGGCTTAAAACAGCAGTCATTACATTTGTGTGTGAGTTTGTGGATTGGCCCTGAGTCTCCTCTGGTCTGGACTGACTCCGCTGATGGAAGTCTCCAGGCTTGCCTGAGCTGGGTAGTCTGGGGTACCCTCATTCATGTATAATGATTGGCAGGCTGGTTGTTTGGAGAAAGCCTCAGTGGGGGCTGTTTTCGTTGGTTCCACGTGGTTTCTCATCTTCTGGCAGACAAGCCTGAAAGTCCTCTCATAGTTCAGCCCCGGTGCATTTGGAGTCCCTGCATGCAACCCATCTGCTATTTTCCCATTAGCCAAAGCAAGTCTCTGGGCTAAATTGGGAGTCAGTTTGGGAGCTTAGACATAGTCCATGGATACAGAAAAGGCGTGAATTGGGAGCCATTACTGTAAGAATCGCATCATGCTGCAAACCTGGAGTTAGCTCAGCAAGTAACAGTTGTCACTACCTGACGCCCACCTGCAGACAGCTCTGAGCCACACTGTGGTGATTTCCTTAGGAAAAGTCCGTGTCAAGGAAAACGGCAAGACCTATGCAGCAGATCTAGCAGCCTCTTCTGGGAAATCCACCAAGAGGCAGGAGGCAGAAAGTTAATAAAGGGCCAGATGGACCCTAGCAGCCAAAGAACGCCATCCATTGCCTCCTATTTCCCTGGGCCAGCACAGGCCCGAGTGAGAGACCCAAGACCAGATTTGAAGGAGAGCTACAGAGGGAGCATTGAGGATAAGAACGTGAGGATGTTGAGTATTCACCTATCCAACAGGAGCCAAAAAAAGGGGGGGGGGGCGAAGAAACTCCATCCTAAGCTGGGTTTCCTTAGAAGAAGGAATCAGTGGCAAAGTGAGTAGACGAGATTCTACTCTGGAATAGTAGAATATTTTCTGGAATGTCTCTTGCATGCCAGGGATTGTATTTAGCCTTGAATTTGGTCCACACAACTCCCTGAGGCAATGAGTCCCCGTCTCCAGATGAGAAACTACCTTGGGGAGGGTAAGTAATTGGCATCTGTCAGCAAGCTTGTTATGTGTCTGACCCCCCAGCACGGAGCCTTTCTCTGCACTAGGCTGCTGCTGACGTCACATAAGACAGAACCATTGGGCAGCCAGGCCTGCAGGACCCTTCTGACAGTAGAGCTTGGGAAAGACCCCCAGCGCTGCCTCTGCAGAAGCTCTAGAAGATGGCCAGGTAGAGGAACAGAATGTTCAAAGATGGTATCAGCCACAAAAGAAGATGGCCGAGGAAACCATGAAGAACAGCCCCAGTTCACTTGATAGTACAAAGATACCAAACTTTTCTCTAAACCTTTCTTCCCATTCCACAGTCTTTATTTGCCTCCCATCCCCAAATTGAAAGGATCACCAAGGCTTGAGTGGAGTCCTCCTGTTATCCAGGAGAATGAAGCAAGCGGATTAAAGTTTGAGGTCAGCCCGGGCTACATGGTGATACCCTTTTTCAAAAAAAACAAAACAAACAAAACCCCTCAGAATCATTGTATTAGATCATTGATAGAATAAACCCAATCAGGAAAGATTAGGCACTAAGGGGCTCTGAGACCCATGGCCACAGAAGGAAGGCGCCTGTTCTGACCTACTGCAAGTGAGCTTGGCCTGTGATTGACTAGAATCTGTGTAGATGTTGAAGGAGATGCTGCAGCCCACAAGTAACAACTCTAGAGCCACAGAGACCTCCCTCCACACCCTGGCACCACTGAGTAACTTCTCACTGGCAACCTTCAGTTTCCTGTCTGTGCATCAGAAATGCACCCACCAACCTAGCAGCCTGTAAGCAAGGTGACAGTTGGGGCACATGTGGCGCCAGCTTGCACTGTGCTTGGTGATTAGAAACCTCTGGAAATGGATGGTTGTGAGCAGTTAGGAGTCCCTGACACCTGAAGAATGGAATGAAGGTTGCTTGCTGCCTAGCAAGGGGCCGCCAAGGTGGTTCCCACAGAGGAGAGGTGCTGGTGGTCCACTGCACTGGGAGGTGGCTGTGTGTTTTCATTTGTCTTTTAGAAAAAAGTCCCATCCCCGCCCCAAACCCTGACATGTCCCTTCCTAAAGGAGGGGAGAGGATGGGGAGCAAGGGGTGCAGGGCTTTGGCTCTTGCCTCACTCCCAGCAGATAAACTTTCTCATAAGTAGCTTATTGACCCCGTCCACATGCCATGCACCCACCTCACCCTAGTGAACCATTTGGTGGCCCCTGGTACATTCAGCCACGCTAGCAGATGAACTGTCTGATTTTGTCTATCCAGGCTCTGGATATTCAAATTCAATCGAATTTGAAATGGGTAAAGACTCGGGTTTGTAATAGCTGTTATAATGTTATTGTTATAATCTTTTGTTTGTTTGGTTGTTGTTTTTCAAGATGGTTTCTCTGTGTTGCCCTGGCTGTCCTGGAACTCACTCTGTATGTAGACTAAGCTGGCCTCGAACTCACAGAGATCCACCTGCCTCTGCCTCCCAAGGGCTGGGATTAAAGGCGTGTGCCGCCGCCACTGCCACTGCCACCACTTGGCTTATTATTGTAATCTTAAGAATGTTTTCTAAGAAAAATATGGTTTCCAGTGAGAACCAGAAATAAACCCAGTATGCTGGTGAGGTGGCTCAGCAGGTGAGGGCAAGCCTGGGGGCCCAGGTTCAAGTCTCAGGACCCGTGTGAAAATGGAAGGGAAGAACTGACCACACAAAGTCGTCCTTTAATCTGCACAGGTCACTATGGCGTATACACACACACACACACACCCCACACACAAATAATAAACAGAACTCATATGTAAGGCTGATAGAATAAATTACAGTACGCTGTTTTTCCATGGATGGAAAATTAAGGATCTTACTCAGTATTTAAAAAGTAAAAGTTCTGTTGTGCACTTCTGATGTTTCAAGAAATTAGAATGGAGGAGAGGGAGCTGCAGGAAGACCAAAGGCCGTAGCTGAGAGGCTCAGTGGTCTGGAATGGGCCGTTCCTCTGACAAGCTGAGGGGCCTGTTTGTGTAGAAGCACACCCAGCAGTATTGTGGGACACATTGCAATGGCTGATGTCGAAATTATGATGCAAGGTCATCTTGGCAGACAGACGGTTCATCAAAAAGTTGAAGATTTAAAGGCTTGAGGTCAGAATGGGGTGAGCTGGCCCACGTGCCGGGTTTGTTGTCTATGGCGTCTGCATGCTCAGTGAACGTTCTTTGCACTTCCCTCTGGAATGTGATGGTGCTAAACGGTCTCCTCACCTATTGATGGCAGCTAAGGCGAGAACTAGTGAGCTCTCTTCACCTGGCAGAGTTCTCACTTGGGTTTCTCTGGGGGCAAAGACTTGTAGAGCAAGTGTCCTCCAGCCGGGATCCCTGCCCCCCTGTCAGGGGGGTGGGTTCACTGGATTACTTCCAGGTGACAGACCTCTCTTTCTTCTGCAACATTTTGTTCCTTGCCTTTGTTTTCTCCACAGGACGGGTTCCGGGTTGGAGGTGAAACCATGAAGAGAAAGTAGAACAGATAATAATGCTTTACCGCAATCGCTTCCTGGTGCTGCTGGCCCTGGCTGGGCTGCTGGCCTTCCTGAGCCTCAGCCTGCAGTTCTGTGAGTACAGAGGGCATTGAGGACCGCACGAGGGTAGACAGCTTTGCTGGGAAACTCAGGGCCTGGGCTCGTGGGGAGCGAGGGAACTCGGGGCTTTTTCATTGCCGGTGCTCATGGAGAATGGTTGCAAGCAGGAGTCCTAAACTGACATCTCTTCTTTCTTGGAGTCCAGGTCTCACTCTGCAGCCCAGACTAGTCTCAAACGAATGCTCCGCCTTCCTCAGCCTCCTGGGCCTGTGCCTCCACACTCACACCAGACTCATGAGACAGTCTTTGAGCTTCCACATACATTCCTAAACTGCGTGCTTATTCTCATTGACATCCATCCCCAAGGTACAGAGGGGCCATCCTGATTTCTCATGCTGAGCAGAGGCATTTGACCCTTGATTCCTTAAAGACCAAGTGGCCATTTTATGTTCAGTCACTGATGGGGCTAGAATAGCTCAGGACAGGGTGGGGGGAATTAGGTTGCTGCTATGAAACCTGGCCCCCCGGGTGACAGAGGCCGCTCACGGGAGGTCCCAGGTAGCAAAGTAAGGACTCTGGGGAAGCTTGTCTGTGGGCCTCCCCATCCATCATCTTCCACTGGATCCTTATGCTCATACTGTACCCCAAATCTGTGCTCCCCACGCTTTCCATGAGAGGGGCTATCCTAGGGCTCCAATCCTGCCTCAGTTTCTCATTGATTGTAGCCCTTCAGTGCTGGCCCACTTCCCCTGTGTCCCCCCTGCTTGGCCTTCTCCAAAGAATCGGCCTTTCCCTGGGCTTACCGCTGCCACCCAGCGTGGGCCAGCTGTTCCCCATCTTCCTTCCATCCTGTCAGCCCTTGCCTCCTCTCCTCCAGATACCCTCCATTGCTCCAAGGGTTTGAGGCTTCTGTGGTGTACATCAGGATTTCGTGAGCCAGCTCTCTTTCACTAGTCATGAGGCCTCACTGTGCCATTTCCCCGTGTATCTCAGGGCCCCACCTGCCCAGCACAGAGTGGTTATCTCTTGAATGTCTGTTGATGAATGACTCTGTCTACTCTGAAAGCATCTCCCTTTCCTTCGGAGTCTGTGTACTGGAAACTGAGGCGGGGCTGGCACAGTGCTGAGAGCTGTTGTGTTTGCTGGCTTCTCTGTTTACCACCTCACCCCGATGGGTGGGAGGCAAGTGTTTGTCACCCCCAGGAGCTCTGTGGGGAGGTGGCATTTCTGTTTCACTCTGAGTGGCAGAAAGAGGAGCAGGTGGCTCGGTGAGTGGGAGGTGGTGAGTGCAGAGGGATGTGGGGGCCTCGGCATCACGAGTGGGTGGTTCGAAGAAAGGAAGCTGTGACCAGGCTTGCCCGATTTACCGCCAGAGTGGTACAGGCTCACCTCTGTGCACGCGACAGGCCATTCTAACAGTGGAGAGGCTTCAGAATGCTTACTTCATCCTTCCAGTGTTGGAAGTGCTCAAGAGAAGGTGACCATAGACATGCAAAAATACTCCAGATGGCCAGGGACCTGCAAAAAATAGAAATCCTTTCCAAAAAGGGGGTTTGGCTTTCAGTGGTTTTGTTGTTTATAGTTTTTCATTGGAAATTTTCCACCGTTCGGTGCAGGAGGTGGGACCTGCAGTCAGCCTGGGCGGGTTGTGAGAGGTAAATGTGGCTCGCTTGGGTTCCCCAGGCATCTCGCATGAGCTGGCCTTTGTGGCACTGAATGGCCTGTGTGTCTTGCTTGTGCAACGCTTCTGAATGTTCGTCTGTTAGGAGGGCCACTTTTCAGCCACACTTTTTTAAGGGAAATTTTGCAGAATAAATTGGCCTGGCTGGACTTGAGCTCTTTATTCCGGAGTACCTTGCAGTTCAGAAAGCTTAGGAAATGGACGTCCGCGCTGCTCTTCTCCTTCTAGGTAAACTGCAACTTTGGAACCTGCCCTTTTCTGTAGAAATGACACTTAGTTGCTTTATTTATTTGATTGCTTTATTGCTTGCTTATTACTATAGTATAAGGAGCTTTATTGATTCATAAAACAAAGACTGACTCAGGCTTTCGTTCTTACCCTAAAATATACATGTGTTTTTTTCTTTATTACTCTCTTTGACAAATTTTTTGAATACCATGTTGGCAGTATTATTATTTGAAACAATATAGTTGAGGTTATCAACTATAACTTTTTGTGTGCTTTAATTAAAAAGTATGGTTTCATTTTCTGAAACTATTGTGTATCTTATTACATCCTGTTGGTAGATAAATTTTCTTGTTGATATTTTGGATATGGAAACATTTTGACGCAGGTTAGGATGTAGAAATGGGATTGTTTAATGAGGATTGTTTAAATAAGCATGTCTCTGGGTGGACAGGGAACGTGAATAGTCAAGCCACACACATCTGTTAGGAGTTTGGTATGCTCAGCGTTGTGGAGGGGGTAGGGAAGGGTCCAGACAGCACAAGGTACTATGCGTAGCTTCTCAACACGTCCATCTTCAGTAGTACTAATGGCTTGCCTGTGCTGAAGGTCCTTAATAAAGTTACTTGTTTGTTTTTATATTTTCAGTTCCTTAATGTTGAAATGTATATAGTGGGAAAATAACTTCTCAAGTTCAAGGATCCTTTGTTTCGACCTGGAAAGACTGTTAGGATCCAAAGACCTCTGAATCATTCCTTCCGCTTTTTCTGCCCATTTCTAATCACTTGTCTTTCCTGTTTGCCGCATTTCTTCAGTGTGTACTTTGTGCTCACTTCTCTGGGTTCTCCTCAGCATTCCCCAATGGCAGTGTGACAGGCACACTCTACTCTGAAATTGTGGCCTTGATTTGAATGTTAGCTTCCTCATTGAGCAGCTGTACTCTGGGCCTTCCTTCGTAAGAGAGTTAATCATCATGATTTTGCAAGGTTGGCATGAGAATAGACGTGTGTGGAAACCCCTCGGCTGGCGCAAGCCTCTTACTTACCTACTGCTCCTTTGCAAAGCTGGTACGAGAATGTAGGAAAGCCCCTGGCTCGTGGCAGCTGCCGTTTCTTCTGTAAAATGGAGCTAATTATTATGGTTTTGCAAGACTGGTTGAGAGCTGAGAGCTTTTGGGAAAACCCTTGGCCACAGAAGCACACTAACCGTAAGTCTGCGGGCAAAGCAGAGTCCCACCAGAGTGCGATCTCATGGTATTCTGGCATCCCAGAAGGTGGTCAGAGCTTATGTGACTTCAGCTTTTTGGTGAAAGAAAACTTGAGATTTGCCATCCATTTATTTGCTTTTAATCAAAGCACATTGGCTGACAGTCGGTGCATATGGCACTCATCAGGGAGCATCCTCTTGGGTAGAGAACCTCAGTTGACCACAGCAGTGTTCATCGGCAGTAGTGAAAGCTAGTATTGTCTTCAGTGTCTGAAGCGTCCTTTCTGCAAACAGCATTGGCCTGTTCTGTATGACCCGGATGGACACTGAGACATGTTTGCATTAGGCATAAAGCTTCTGAGGAGTCAGTGTTGTGTCAAGGTGGCGTGGGTGGTGTATTCTCCTCACAGGAGTCAGCACACTCTGGAAGGTCACTCTAAGGAGTAGAGTGTCAGGCTGGACATTTTGTATCTTTAAACTCTAAACTGTAAAATTTTATTAATTTTATCTTTCCTTATTGATCCAGTGCTGGGAGTATGTGCAGCTTTGTTCTTTAGCTGATATTTCTGAGTTGTCGCTGGGCTGGGAGTTCAGTCCCTCTGCAGCCACAGGCCGCTCTCTGACCAGTGGGGGTACATCAGGAGCAGCGACTTGGAATGCAGTGTAGTGCTGGGCAGGCAAGGGGTGGGGCATGGTGGGATGGATAGAGCACGGAGTCTGAAGCCTGACTGCGGACCACTGACCTGTCCTGCCACTGACCAGCTTTCCAAGCTTAGAGAAGCTGTTTGCCTTCTCTGTGCCTCAGTTTCCTCTCTGTCAAGTGAGATAGTGACCAATAGAGTCGGTAAAGGACTCTGTAACCTACAGTGCAGTGCTTGGCACATAGTAACCCTGACGTGTGTGAAGTGAATTAAGATCATGTGTGTATGGCAGAGTGGTGTGGCAGGAGAGAGGACAAGAATGCCGTCCAGTCTGGGGAATCAGGGGACATCTGAGGTCATGCTTAAGGGAGAGAAGGAGTGGGGGGCATCTGAGGTCATGCTTAAGAGAGTATAGGGCGGGGGCATCTGAGGTCATGCTTGAGAGAGTATAGGGCGAGGGCATCTGAGGTCATGCTTGAGGGAGAGTAGGAGTTGTCTGGGGAGGACACTAGAGAAGGGTGTCCCTGGCAGATGGAGGCTGTGCAGAGGCAGAGCAAGGGGGAGCTGCAGCGGCAGAGACCCGCTGTGCAGTTAGCATATTGGAGAGCACACAGCCCACTTCTGTTGGTTCCAGAATGTAAACATCTGAGTGCTGGGGTCGGCGCTGCTTTGGGCTCTTGTTTCAAATGCACACTCCTAAACAAGCAAACAAAAATGTCTGTGGTCCTCCCTAAGAATCTGACTTGTGGTGGGAGCAGAGCCCAGAAATCTGTGTTAGGAATCAGCAGCCCCCGGGTGTGGCTCATATATAGTGTGAACTGGTGGGAAGGTGACACTGGGTGACGCAACTCAGAGGCTGTTTCACTTACACAAAGACTGGGGGTGGCTTGGATGCACCCGAAAGGAAGGAGCAAAGCCTGGCATGTCACTGTGTGCATGGGGCTTTATAACGACTCGGGAGGTATGATGGGATGGAGGGACGCTACCTTGACACCCAGGAGTCTGGCGCAGGCAGTCTCTGGATGCCTTGCTCATCCACATATTCATTCAGAGGTCCCCTGCAGTAATCCACTCGGGAGGAAGATACAAGCTGAGGGAAATGAAACATCCAGACAGACGTGGAGAGCGGAAGAGTGCTCTGGACAAGAAAAGAAGTGTGCAGAGCCCAGAGAAGGGAGGTGGGGCCGGGGGTCAGTGTGGTACACAGGATGGCTGGAGGCATATGAGGGCTGCATGGATGCAGTGCCCTGCCCAAAGTGGATCTAGGTGGAGGGCCTAGGGAAGAGCGAGTCTGCAGCCACCATCTGTGGTTTGTGTTGACCATCGTGCAGTCTGGGCTGGGAAAAACCTGACTGTGCAGAGGCTGTGAACTTGTTTGGTTTGGCCCAGCCAATGTTTTCAGGTTTTAAAAATTATTTACCAGTTTCACATCAATAAACTTTCGGCTCTTGTTTGAAAAGTCATTCTCCCTGGCATCTGAGACCTCTGGCTCCATCCTGCTCAGTCTCTGCGACAGCTGTATTTTTCCCTGGGAAAAGAAAGGAAGGTGGGCCAAAGATGAGATCCTGGGGAGACAGCAAGAGAGGGTGGAGGGAGACAAGACAGCTCCAGCTGGGTGGGGCTGCTTAGACAGGAGCAGTTCAGAAGCCGGGGAGGGAGGGGACCTTTGAGAAGGTCTCAGGTGGGCAGACTAGGAGTCCGTGAAGAGAGTGGAGTGTGTGTATGGTATGGTTCTGTTGGCACCTTTCTGTCAGTGGAGCCAGCGTCTTCCTGCAGTCCCCAGACCCCATGCTCTGTCCCTGCCCTGCGTGCTTTGGATCCGAGGTCGACTGGGAAAGAGAAGAACATTTGGTAGAGCCCCGTGAATTCAAGTGGCCTCGGCACAGAGGAGCAGAGGAAGCAGCAGTGACGCCATCTTGGTTGTTTAGATTCTCGCTTCCTGGGCCTCATGTGCTCTTTATAGACAGCGTCGGTGTGTACAGCATCAATTCCATGGCGGACTCTGACGGCCTGTTGTGCATGACACACATAGTCTTACTGATCACAATACAGGTAGGTGTAAGATAAAGGGAGTTGAGATTACGTAAGCCTGTTGGCTATAGAACAGTATGGAGCCTGTACCCAGGCAGGGGACTAGACCATCCTCTGTTCTTTCTCTTGTGTACATTTTATGAAGGAAGGCATGAGCTCTAGCAGTGTGCATGAACTAGGGTGTTTGGAAGACCTTTTGTGTGTTTCCATGGTCAAGGGTTAGAGACGGAAGCCTTTGGAGAGCAAGGAGTCCAGGCTGGCAGGGTGGCTCAGTAGATAAAGGTGCCTGAGTTTGATTCCCAGATCCCACATGGTGGAAGGAGAGAACAGATTATCCTCTGGCTCTCAGAGTTGGGGGTGAAGGGGAGCCAGGACACAAGAAGTGAGGGAGCCAGGTCCCTTTCATAGTTCTTTTCCATGCCCTCTCTGGCCGTCTCTGATTACTGTTGCTATTGTGATTTGGGGTCTTCGGTCTTCACACCACAATGGGCTTGTTGGGTAGCAGCCAGCCTGTGCCCCTCTGAGGAATGTAGTTTCTGGACCTCTCTCCGAGGCTTCAAGTGGGACCCAAGCTAGGACCACTGAGGGACCCCTCACACTCCAGCAGTTGATAAACTTAGGTCCCCGTGGCAAATACTGAGGAAAGAAGTCAAGACAGCTAGCTCGTAAATGGCCTCCAGCCTGATAGGACTTGCTGAGTCCCCATGCTCTGCCGTGGTCCACTGGCCCATGCAGGCAGCCAGCTCAGCAGACACTTACTGACTTGCTACATCACGTACTACTACATAATGTTGGCTCATGATGAGGCAACATTAAAATGGGGGGAAACATGAAAGGCAGCATATGCTGGCTCAATAAGTTCACAAAGGAACTTGAGGTTCAACTGTTGGGTCGGTCTTGTCTGTATAAAATCAAGTGCCTGTGTCTTCAGCTGTGGTTTTGGCCTTCCCCACCCCTCCGGTAAAACAAGGCCCAGCCCAGCATTAACACAAGTCACCGAAGGCAGATAGATAACAACTGCAGCTCTTTCTTGTGGTTCTGGTTTTCATGAGCAATTACAGCAGACTTTTTTTTTTTTTTTTAGATCCAGTGTAGCTTGGAGACGGGGTGGGCATTTAAGATAATTCTGTGGACTGAGGAGTGCTGAGGGAATTGTGGGAATTGGCTGTTAGAGCAAATCATTACTCCTTGGCAGATGGATGAAAGAGAGAGAACTCCAGAGTCCTTTAGATGACAGGGACAAACTGGAACAGTGTGGAGCCAGATGGGGTGCTGCCCCTCAGGAAAGGTGCTGACTCAGGTGAACTGAACGCTTGCAAGAGTTAGAAAAGCTGCTGCTGTTGAGGTGGGGGAGGGGAGGGAGACTGACCCACTGTGCTTCTGGGGTGTGGACCCAGTATCTCCTCCTGATCCCACACTGAAGGAACACCTGGTAAGAAATTATAAGGCAGGGGGTAGGAGGTGTCTGGAGAGAAGAAGACTGTGGTTGAGAGCATCCACTCTTCTCTCAGTGGACCCAAGTTCACCCTATCAAGTGGCTCACAGCCACCTGGAACTCCAATTCCAGGGGACCCGACATCTTCTGGCCTCCATGGGCACCTGTGTGCATGTAGTGCACATTAACTCATACAGGCACATATACTTATGCATAAATAAAAAATAATTTAGTAAAGAACTTATAAGGCACAGGAATAAACATTTGGAGGACCGATGTGGAAATGACATGTCTTGATCCTTTACCATACTCTATGCACAGGTGACCTCAAGTCGTTCACCACCATCCACATGTCGGTATCGTCAGCCTCGTTTTACAAATGGAGGTTAGAGACAGCGATGTCTGCCCAGGGCCAGGACGAGACCCCACTCCTTACTTTCTGAACCCTTGCACTCCCCAGCCCAGGCTGCTTCTCAGCAGTAAGAACCATGGACAGACTTAAGTGGAGTCCCATCTGACTGTAGTCCCTGAGGAGGTGACCAGCCCAGGCTGAGGTCCCAGCCAGGGCAAGGCGGGCCTGAGTTAGTAAGGTAAAATGCAGCTGGCAAGTTGGACCTTGGCCTCAACTGATTCTTGGCTGGTACTGTCACTAGAGGCTTGTGGAGCAGCTGAGCCCAGAGACAAAGTTGAAATGACACTGTGTCCTGATCGTGTGTACAGTCACTGGGATGGATACCTGTGGTTCCCAGCATGGAGCTTTAGTCTGCCAGGTGTCCGTACAGTGGAGGAAGAGCAGACCCGACCCACGTGCTAAGGGCGTGGTGGGAGACTGGGCCGTGAAAGCCACCCGCTCCCACTGCATCAGTGTCTTCTTTTGGGGCAGCCTGTCTTTTCTGGAAAGGACCTTGTTAGACCTGCTTAGAGTCAGGTTCCTTCCTGTGTTAGTTAGCGTGGTGAGAACAGGGCACGGAGGAATCGCATGGATACCCAACTGGACCATAGTGTTGGTATGGAGTGTGTATGTGTGGGGGGGTGTTTGAGGGGAGGGGGGAGCTGCTTATCTTAGCTAGGGTTTCTGGTGCTGTGAGAAAACACCATGACCAAAAGCACCTTGGACAGGAAAGGGCTTATTTCGGTTTACAGTTGTAGTCCAACATGAAGGGAAGTCAGGGCAGGAACTCAAGGGAGAAGTCATGGAGGAGTGCTGCCTGTGGGCCTGCGCCCCGTGACTTGCTCAGCCTGCTTTCTTACACACCCGAGGCCCATCAGCCCGGGGGTGGCACTGTCCACAGTGGGCAGGGCCCTGTCATATCACTAATCAGGAAAATGTCCCCACAGGCTTGCCTACAGGCCA
>CABHPH010145249.1:31764-42619 GCA_902168325.1 Peromyscus nudipes | reverse complement strand
CCTCACTATACATGGGAGGTTTTTTGTTTTATGCTTTGTGTCTTCTTTTGTGTGTAAGTGTGTGTCTGTGTGTGTGTGTGTGTGTGTGTGTATGTGTGAATATGTACATGCAGATACACATAAGGAATTCGAAGAGGGTGTCAGATTTCCTGGCGTTAGAGTTCTGGGTGGTTGTGAACTGCCTGACATGGGTGCTGGAGATGAAACTAGGGTCCTCTGTAAGGGCAGTACCTGTTTCTAACTGCTGAGCTAGCCCCAAATTTCTAAATTATAAAAGCATTTTTTAAAAACTAACTCTAGATATACACTACGTAAGGGGAAAAAGACCTCATAATTTTCACCAGGGCAATCTTGTTTTTGTTGACATCACCTGTTTCTCTCTGAGGTTCTGTTCTGCAGAAGAGTGCCCATGCTTCCTGTTCCCATTCTTAAACACAAAGGGATAGACATTCTACCAATTTGGCCCAAGTCCTGTTGGTTATGCTGGTAAGAAATGAGCCATTCAGACAGGTCTATGATGGTCACATGGTGTAGCTGAGACCCAGTTAAACAGCTGAGCACAGGATGAACCCCAGAGCCCTCTGATGTCAGGATAAGATGGTTCTAGCAGCCTTCATCCAATAATGGATTTACATAAAAGGATGAGGATGCTTTGTGTCATACTGTCTATAATGGGGATCTGCTGATTTCCTCTGGGCCACCTTTTACACCAGGCAAGCTTGAGTGGAGGGCTAGCTCTATATCCAGCCATTACACCAGGCAAGCTTGAGTTACTTGTGCCTCTTAGCCTATGACTTGACTTTGATCCACTTTAGAAAACAGCAAAGGAAAACTGTATATGGAAAATATGGGTTACAGTTGCCTGGCAGTATAGTTAGCTGTTTCTAGAACACAAAAAGGATGGAGGACGGAGACAAGAAGGAAGCTAGCACTGAAATGACGGATTAAACCTGTCAGGCAAGGGGGGAAAGCACTCTTCATTTGTGAATAGGTAGGTGGTCTGCACAGGCACAGAAGTGCATGGAGGTGTGTCTGGGTTCTGCAGCTATGGGAATCATACCATACTGCAGCGGGAGCCCTTAGTCTGATGGTCCTGGTGAAACAGTGTGCACTGGACAGCTGTTTAGCAAAGGCACACAGCAAGTTTTCTCATGACATTTTTGTCATACTGGTAACATCCCAAACAAGCACACTAACTGACCACAGCATACATGTTAGGGTGTGTATGTGTGTTTTGATATACTGATCACAATAAACTGGCTTAGTTTGGAAAGGCATCTGTATTATGTCCCATTACCAATTTTTGCTTGACTTAAATGTTGACATTATGACTTTTAACTTGTTTTCTCCTCCCATAATCCAAATTAGGACATTCAGGACATTTGCAAAGTGTACTTTGTATGTTAAACATGAGCTCTAGGGTAGAGAGATATGCACTTTTTTTTTAATCTTTGGGGGCCCACCACCCAGCTCCCAAATAAATACACAGAGACTTATTCTTACTTATGAATGCCTGGCCTTAGCTTGGCTTGTTTCTAGTCAGCTTTTTAAAATGTAAATGATCCCGTTTCTCTTTAACTATGTTTTGTCTCTGGGCTTTTTACCTCTCTTTATTCTGTATATCTTTCTTTCCTTCTTACTCCATGGCTGGCTGTGTGGCTGGTGGCTGGCCCCTGGCATCCTCCTCTCCTTCTCCCTTTCTTGCTTCTCCTTCTTCCCTAGATTTCTCCTCCCATTTATTCTCCTTGTCTGCCAGCCCCACCTATTTCTCTCTGCTGCCTAGCTATCAGCTCTTTATTAGACCAATTGGGTGTTTTAGGCAGGCACAGTGACACAGCTTTACAGAGTTAAACAAATGCACATGAAAGAAGGCAACACATCTTTGCATCATTAAACAAATGTTCCACAGCATGAACAAATGTAACACATCTTAAACTAATATTCCCACAACAGAGATATGCCCTGGTCTTAGTGCCAGGGAGAAAGGAATGAGGTAGGACTTCATTTCTTTGAATGAAGTCTTAGTCACAATCTAGTATTCAGAACAACTCAGAGGGCCTTTGATGCTCCAAAGGGCTACTCAAGTGCCACAGTTTATTCTGTTTATTAAAAAAAAGAGAGTGGTGGTGAGACAGGTGGTAGTGAGTTCACATTTATTTATCCTGAGAACTTTGGATGCCAAAGCTGTAGTCTAGTGCCTAGGAAACATGATTCTACAGAAAGGCGACTTCTGGGCACATTTACAGACATAGAAAACACAAGGGAAGGAAGGAAGGAGGGAAGGAAAGAGAGGGGGGAGGAAGGAAAGAGGAGAGGAAGGAAGGAAGGTAGGAAGGAAGAAAAGGATTTTGATCTTCTTCCACATTATAGCTATAACAGGCAGAAGCTCAACCCTAAAAGGATGTTAGTTCCTGGAAAGATATGACAGAAGTTGAATTTGATTTCTTTCAATGAAACCATGGAATTAAGGACTTGTATTACTGAGCAAAATCTCAGCTGAGAGTTAAAAAATAAACATATGTCATAGCAAATCAATTATATACACACAGACAAGAGTCTCCAAAATGAACAGAACATCAGGGAAAGATGGGTGATGTGGTATTTAACTACACACAACTGTGTTACAATGCTGCTATAGCATATGCATAGCTTTCTTGATAATTTTTGTCCTATTCATAAGACCAATAACCAGACGCTGTGGGAAGAGCTTTGAGAAATCATGAAATCTGGAAAACAGATATGAGGGACTGCTGTAACATTTTGAGACTTTTGAAGGAGAGAACCAGGGGTAACTAATGACTGTCTTTATGCCATCTACAGGGATTCCATTTTAGCCACAGAATCTTATTTTAGAAGTCCTTGTTTAAAATCGAATTACTATTCATTTGGTGGCTTCTGAAATAAAGTGAGTGCTTTGTGTTTTCAGACATTTTACTGACATTGCCATGGCCAGTTTCCCTAACACCGTGGAAGAATGTTTTATTAGCTGCCACCAGCTCTCTTTTGGCATTATCTGATGACATTTCCCCCTTTTTCTAGTGTATTTCTTCATATTATCCAAGAATTTTAGTTCGGCCTTTACCATATAGTCTTAAGTAATAAAATTAAAATCATAGTTGTTGCTCCTGCCCCTTCCCCAATCTCCTGGGCTCCTCCTTTTCATATGCATGTCTAATCCCATACTCCTTCAGGAAGGATGAGTGCCCTCTTGCCATTGTAAGAACAAAGGGGCAAATGGTTCAAGAATCTCCCCCCCCCCAGCAACAGTTTTACAGGGCCTCTGGGAATGTTGGAAACTGTGAGGTAGACGTGATGGTAGACAAAGAGTAGAGAGACCCCATCAACACTGCTTTTCACACCGCTGCAGGCATCCCTGAGGACTTAGCTTCTAACTCTCAGCAATGGGTACAGTAAATAGAGTTACAGTTGGGGTGCTGGCCTCCTTTTTTCTGAATAAGAACGAACAAGGGACACACGTGGAACTGCAGGAACCCTGACCCAGTGACACTTGCTCGTGCTGTTAAGAATTTGGCAGGTGTATTTTTGAATGGAGGTTATCACTATCCCATCTTTGAAAAAAACCTAGAAAGATGTCACTCTGAGGATATCTGTATCAAAGTCAACTGATACTTCACACGGAGTCTCCCAAATCTGACAAATTAGCAAACGAAATTTGTGCTGCTCCTTTGGAACTAGGTAGATGGTTTTAAGGTCTAGTTTAGCAACTGAAACATGATACGGAAGGTGGGAAAGGAAGAAAGCCTGGCTTTCCGTGTACTGTGTGATGGCAAATGGGCCCCTCTTTGACAATGAAGATCTGTCTGCATCTACAGGCTCTCCAAGGAGGCTGAATGGTGCTTTTCCTTGGGGCTGAGCTGCTTGCTGGTGGTGGCTAGGGACAAATAAACACAGGGTGGGATCTTTCAGCAAAAGAAACAATGCAAGAGACCAGGAGAACTTACTCCCAGAGGCTGGAATCAACCCTTGCAGGTGGGCCCACCTTCTGCTGGAAAGTGTGAAGAGAGAATGGTCTCTTGTTTCATCATAGACACCAACTTTATGAAAGTTGGCAAACATTCTCTTTCTTCATTTGCTTAGATCCACCCAGTCTAATGTCGGGAGTCCACCAGAGAGTTATTTTAACGTAGTCATATGTTCTCTCCCCCTAAAAGATGCTTATCTGCACACTTGCCATATGCCAGGTTCTGTTCTGCACACTGTTGCATACAAAGGTGACAAAGAAGCTTGCTATCCTCGGATGTCAGAGCCGACTGAGGAAATGCAAGTTTAGAAAATGAGCACAAGAGTCTCAAAGTAATGCGGATAATCTGTGGGCTGTTAAAAGACAGACAGTGGCACCTGGAAGAGGAAAAGGAAGAAGTTTTAGAGGAGACAGAGATGGCTTGTGAGATGTGTGTGAGGGAGTGGGGTCGACAGGTTCCTGGAGACAGGACATCCCAGAGGAAGTAGCATAAGCCGGGGAGGAAGGATGCGACCTCAAAATGATGTTTTGCCATTTGCAAAGAGAAGGGTGATTTTGAACGATTGGAAACCTGGATGTTTGAAAAATGCAGGGGAAGAGGTCCATGAAGTTAATTTTCTTTTGAAAGGAAGAAATAAGTTACAGGATAAACAAAGACAATGTATTTTGGTTCCTAGTACAAGCGTCAGAGAAGACCCCACTTGGGACCTTTCCCTTCTCATCCCACACACTAATGCACAGCTCTCACATTCTCATGCTCAGAAACTCATTTTGGGGCTTTCCTCAAAACTTTAGTTTCACTGAAAAGACTCCTGTGATTTTACGACCTGCCCAGGGAATGTCCTAGTTCCTGGAACAAGGGTAAGCAAAGCAAGTTTGGAATACAGACTTAGAATACCAAGTCTTCAAACAACTGCATTATTATTAAATGATTCTCAGCCACATTGGACCATGAAGGATGTTGGTAAGTTGCAAACTGAAGCACCTCATTAAATAGTGTCCCCAATTTTTAACTTCTGTCATATTTCACAGTGTGTGTGGGGGGTGTGGGGTGTGGGTAAAAAAAATTCATTTTTGAAAAGAACACTGAAAGTATCAGGAAAGAGATCAGCTAATTTATAAAGGAAACCACTACTATTGAATTCATTTATGGATTTGAACAGCAGATTGCTCCAAGGTCACGAAAGAATGCTGGAGAATATCAGAGCCTTCCTTTGTCAAATAAATCTATTGGTATGAGCAAGTATGCAGGACATGAGATTGCCTTATTAATATCACATAGCTGGGGACAGCAATAGGTGTTTTAAGTCCTTTGAAAGTCAGAGATTTAGAGAGCTTCCTATGCACGGGTGGGTATTGTTAGGTCTCATCTTGCATTTTTGAAATCTAGAAGATAACCATTCCAAGTTTCCACAATTTGGATCATCTCTGTGCAGCCAGTTATCTCATTCTATTATCTCTGCCAATCTTTTGTCTTCACAAACAAGTTACAACAAAGAAACACAGCCCTCGGGCTTGAAATTAAAGACTCCTATCACTGGTAAGTTATTACGGAACAGCATACCTGCAAGCTTCCTTCCCGGAAAGCTAATGAACTCTAACTTTAATATATTAGCATTACTAACATGTACAGTAACAATGTGCATGACATGTCTACGGGCCGCCAGCCCACAGACGGCAAGGAAGGAGTCAACTCAGCCAGATGGCTTTGCTCTCTGTATTTTTGGTTGCATAGAGGCTCCTCAGTGCTGGCAGGAAGATTGGAGGCACAGGTTACGATGTGTACACAGACAGAGGAGGGATGGAGGGACTATCAACCTGAAGATGACATGACCTCATATTACTGAAATCTGTGTGAAAATGTGGCACTTTCTCACAAGTGTTTCCAGCACTGTCCTACTCAAACTGACCATAACTTTCTTCTTCCTTTTTTAAAATCATAATTGAAAAGGAGAACAGGCTTTGTTTCAGTTTATTTCTGATGGCTAGCCTAAATCCTGTAACTGTCATTTATTTTTGTATCAATGCTGTGTGTTGCTCCAATTGATAGGACATATTTATTGATCCAAGGAGAGTCTGTGTATGAGTAGGCACAGGTGAAAGTTATATTAAACAGCACGAGGAATAGACCCTGGATTCAGCTGGGGTTGGCTAAAAAAAGAAACATGGATCGATATATTGGCTCATTCTCCCTTGAAATGCTTCTGCAACCTCTCAGAGGGCGGTGTAACTCTGGAAACCTACTCATGGGAATTTATCTTCAGCAGACAATAAAAATACTGATAAAGATTTATGCTCCAAGATGTTCATTACAGTATTGCCTGTAAGAGTGACAAACTGGAACCAACTGAGGAGGTAATGCCTCATCCAGACAGTGGAGCATTCTAGAAAAATCTGTGTCTTCAAATAGCAACTAATAACATCACGAGATGCTTGCAACATGAAATAAAATCACCTTACAGGGCTGTAATATGTTCATGTACACACCTATGTACACACCTATATACATATTATAATCAATTAGGACTGAAATACAAACAGAAAATGAGTGGGAAATAAGTTAAAGTGATTACCTCGGAAGAATGGGGTGGTGGACACTTTAAAATACCTTCTAGTGACGTTTCTCTGTTTCTTTTCCTCTAGATAGGGACTTGCTATGCAGCCCAGGATGGCCTGTAACTTGTGATGGACTTGCCTCAGGGTCCCAAGTCTGAGATGATAGACATTCCTCACTATGACTGGATCCTTCCAGTAATTTTTAATCATAAGTAAAATGAGCACAAATGAAACTTGAAAACCAAAAATACTACTTTTTTTTTTTTTAAAAAAAAGGGCAGTGAGACGTAGAAAATAAAGGTAGAGCTAGAAAATCTTAGAATCTAGAATCTATTTGATTTTTGGTTGTTTTGAGACAGGGTCTCCATATGGAGCACAGGCTGGCTTCAAACTCACAGTTCTGCTATAGCCTATGGAGTGCTACCATGGCCAGCTTGCTCTACTTGGTTTCTATTAGAAGGATGATCTTTGCAGCCAGTTAACCTCTCCCAATATCTGTATGTAAAGAGGTGAAGATAGTGAGTGTTGTTTGCTGTACTCTCCTTTTATCTGAATGTCTAACAGGCTGCCCTCTCGACAGAACAGTCCCGCGTGAGGTGTGGAAGATTTTTCAGAAAGATAGAAAATTTTGGATTCCTCTGTGCTTTGGGAGAAAACATTTGAAAAAAAAAAAAATGTGCTATCATCCACTCTGGGCTCACTGATTTGAAAATTTGAGACTGAGGGCATTTATTATACTCACAAGATATTTGTCTCCCAACAATTAAAAATGTACTCACACCTCTTAAGAGGTGATGTTACAACGAGACTTGTCACAATTTGTAAGGGTATAAATTGCATAACCCTTGCAAACAGTTTGGTAATGTGTCTCAAGAGGAGTAGTCACCCACTTCCAGCACTGCAGCCCAGGGAGGTGATGAGGCCTGAGGACCAAAATGTGTGTCCAGGGATGCAGGCCCTATTCCATAAGGATGCTGAGAGTGGACGTCTAAATGGAAGGCCACGGATACGAACTGTTTAAAATCGCATTTCTTAACTTTCTTATAAACAAGGTATAATATTCTCGTTACATTCGATATGATCAAAAGCATTCCGTGTACGTCTACAAATGAAAGATGCATAAATACACACTAGAGAAGGATGGGAAGAAAAGTACAGTGTTGATAGTAGCTGATTATGAAGGACATAACCTTCTTTTTTATATTTTCCTGTTTTTGAAGTTTCCTGCAATGCCATCTATTATCTTTAAAAAGAAATTCTTGAAACTCACATGTCATCTCAAAAAGGAAAAAGGAAAAAAAAATCTACGGCAAATACAGACTTAAACTGGTTATGGTTATAAATATGGATACAGCCTGCCATTCCATTCTCTTCTCAAGACTGCCCCCTCCCCTTAATTGAACTCAGAACCTTGTACATATTGGGCAAGTACTGTAGCACTGAGCTGCCCATCCCTTCAATTCTCATCTTAGTGTCTTTTCCCATGCTCTGGGTCCTGTGCTTTTCATCTAACCCAGTGCAAGTATTCTTGAAATGATAAAAACATGTTTTTATGAGGTGTCTTAGAATGTTCAAAGGAAAATCACAATATCACACCTGTCAACATGTTATATGTCTTGGCAGGGCAGAAAGCACTGGGCTTTGGAGCTCAAGAGACTCGAGTTTAGACATTAGCTCAGGTTCATTTTTTTAGAGGAGGTCTCACAATTCCACCTTATAGTTATAATAACTGTACCTAGTGCATTTGGAAACAACCTACCCAGTACCTGGAAGTCACTAACATTTTTTCCTTTCCTTTGCAATTAACATATTTTTCTAAAATTACATTTATTTAGTGTGTGTGTGTGTGTGTGTGTGTGTGTGTGTGTGAGAGAGAGAGAGAGAGAGAGAGAGAGAGAGAGAGAGAGAGAGAGCGCACATGCGCGTGTGCACATGCACAGGCCTCAACACATGTTTGGAGGTCACAGAACAACTTGCAGGAGCTGGCTTTTTCCTTCTACCACGTGGATCCCACATTGTCAGGCTTTATGGCAACTTCCCTTACCCACTGAGCTATCTTGCTGACCCCCTTTAGCAAATAAAAACATTAAAAAAATAGACTGTATACAAAACAAAATGCTCGGAAAAAATGATAAGAAATTACTATTGAAGAAAGTATGTATCCAATTTGTATGCTGGGGATCCCTAAACAATGCCTGCTGTGAAGGAAATGTAGACCTTATACTGAAGTCTCTCAGAAGGGGGAAAATATTATTCTTTATCAAAGATAGCATATTTTGTTACTATGCTCAGGGGCCAAAGGATTTGGTGTATGAGCAAGACTGTGAGAAGATCATTAGGCAAATACTTTTAAACATAAAGAAATAATTATATTCTATAAAAGACCAAATCCAAAGTTAATATCATTGGTTTCTATCAGGGGAGGCTCTCCCCATATCCCTGTCTCTTTCCTCCAGTTATTAATTCCCATCCCTCCACTCTGAGGCAGTGTTCAGTACAGGTCATATCTCTCAGGACCCTCTTCCACATAAGTAGATCTCAAAGGCTATTCCATTAGTCTCAATAAGCTTGTCTATATTTAAAGAGTCCCTGTGCATTACAGTTACATTGGTGGATGTTCGGGTTATCAGTCTCCCATTATAACTGATGCTTCAATGAATGCTTTAGGTATAGCTTTGCTCATATATCCAAATACATGTGTGGATTATATTTAAGATGTATGCATGTATTTATGATTTTATATAGAAATATTGAATACTTACGGATAGATGCTGTAATTTCATACACACACACACACATACACACTCGTTCTAGGAAGAGGCTAAACCATTTAAAGTCCTCCAATGGCCTGAGAGGGGCCTGTTTTCCATTATACTTTTTGATCTTTGCTAATCTGATAGGTATAAACCTTTAAAGTTTTCATTTACATTGCTTTACATCACACACATTAGAAGCCTTTCTAACATCTTGCTTTTCTTTCTTTATGTGCCTTCTTGTGTTTATTTGATTGTTGATCTTTCTGATCCTGACTTTGAAAAGCATATATTAAGTATTTTGGCCTTTTGTCACAAATGCTGAAAATATTTTCTTCACATTATATTTTTAAATTTGCTCTGGGTATTTTCCCCCTGTATATAATTTTTGAAATTTTTAGTACAGAGCTTGTTGGTTTTTTTTCTTTGATGAATGCTTGGTGGACACATTTTGTATTTTTCAGAGGCCTTCTTCTCTTAAATATTATAAACAAAACTTTACTGTGTTTTTTAAAGATGTGTAGGTCAACTTTTTAATGCTTTTTATTTTTTCGTTTTGGCCCCAGATGAAATTTATTTTTGTGGAAGAAATATTTTTCCAGATGGCTACTCAGTTGTCCCAGTATACTCTACTGAATACTGCATTTTTCTCTTTAGATGCCACTCTCTTCATAGAATAAACACTATGTTTTTGGGCCTTGTGGTGCCTTCAGTAAGAATGACTTATGTATTTGAAAGCTTGGCCCACAGTTGACAGAACTGTTTGGGAAGGATTAGGAGGTGTGGCCTTGTTGGAGGAGGTATGCCACTGGGAGTGAACTTTGCAGTTTCAAAAGCCCATGCCATTCCCAATGCCCCCCCTTTAACTTGCAGATGAGGATGCTTATAAGCTCTCAGCTACTGCCCCAGCACCATGCCTCCCACCATGATGATCACAGACTAAGCCTCTGAAACAGTAAGCAAGTCCCCAGTTAAATGCTTTTAAAAACAAGCTGCCATAGTCATGGTGTCTCTTCACAGCAGTAGAACACTAACTAAAACTAGCCTCATTCATGATCCCCTAATGCAGAAGAATATAAAAACCAGACTATAATGCAGAAACCGGGAGTGGTGGTTTATGCCTGTCATCCCAGAACTAAGGAGGAAGGGGAATGCCAAAAGTTCCAGGCCTGCCTGGGCTACCCAGTGAGTTCCAGGCCAGCCTGAGCTATATAGCAAGATGGTCTCTGTGTGTGTGTGTGTGTGTGTGTGTGTGTGTCTCTCTCTCTCTCTCTCTCTCTCTCTCTCACACACACACACACACACATATACACATGCTAATAACAGAAGTACTAGTAAAGAGATTAAAATTAATTTGAAAATGGATAAAATAAGTTTTGCTCCACATCAGGCATTGACTTGAGAGGAAGCAAAAATGGCAAGGAGGTCATCTTTGGGATTGTCCTGTCTCTTGCTTAGGGAGGTTTTTGGGATTGTTCTGTCTCTTGCTTAGGGAGGTCTTTGGGATTGTTCTGTCTCTTGCTTAGGGAGCTCTTTGGGATTGTTCTGTCTCTTGCTTAGGGAG
>CABHPH010145249.1:0-31754 GCA_902168325.1 Peromyscus nudipes | reverse complement strand
CTTGCTTAGGGAGCTCTTTGGGATTGTTCTGTCTCTTGCTTAGGGAGGTCTTTGGGATTGTTCTGTCTCTTGCTTATGGTGACAGTTCCAAGAATCTGTGGTGTTATAAAACTTCACAGGACTTTATGCCAAAGAGAATTTTATTAAGTAAACACTTTAAAATTTAGAAAAGGATAATACAGTCTAGACATAAGTTGCGTAAAAAGTGATTTGTGAAATGAATCCACAAACTTTGTTTTCACTTACCTATAATCTACCATTTCTCTAAAAGATGGAGCATCATCATGATGCCTTCCCCCAAATCTTTTGCTTTCTCTTCTCCGCTAATAAGACATATTCACCCAGCACTTGGGAGGCAGAGGCAGGCAGATCTCTGTGAGTTCGAGGCCAGCCTGGGCTACCAAGTGAGCTCCAGGGAAGGCGCAAAGCTACACAGAGAAACCCTGTCTCAAAAAACCAAAAAAAAAAAAAAGACATATTCATATGTAAGTACCAGCGACTTAGAAATAGATTTTCAGTTTCTCCACACAGAGTTTTTACTGCCTTAGAAAAGGAAGTTTTAGGCTATTCCACAGAGTCTCATGCCACAGCACAACATAGGAGCTGCAGTTTCAAGGTGGTTGGGTGTGAATCATGTTTCTGGAACACTTGGCTGACTGGCCTTCAAAAGGTTACCTGAGCTCTCCATTTTGTCTTCTCTTTCTCAATCAGTTTAACCTGAAGCCTTTCTTCAGGAGTTTATGTGAGGGTGAAAGGAGGCATTACACATAGAAGGATTCTGAAGGTACCTGACTCTGGTGAAAGCCCTCCCAAGCACCTGTCCCTAAGCTGCCTTGGTCATCTGACAAGACGGAACCTCCACTAAGAGGAAAACCCCCACCAGACTGGTCTGTGGGCAAGGTTATTGGGAATTTCTTTGATTAATGATTAATGTAAGAGGGTCCAGCCCATTGTACGTGGTACTACCCTTGGGCAAAGGCTCCAGCATTACATAAGAAAGCAGGCTGGTCAAGCCATGAAGAGTAAGCCAGTAAGCAGTATTCTTCCATGGCCTCTGCTTCAGTCCTTACCTCTGGGTTCCTGCCTTAATTTCCTGCCCTGACTTCCTTCTATGAAGAACTGTGATGTGAAACTGTAAGCTGAAATAAACCCTTTCTTTCCCAAGCTGCTTTTGTTCATAGTCTTCTATCACAGCAATAGACACCCTAACTAAGACATCCACTAAGTCACAGTCTGAGGTAGTAGAGAGAGCATGGGAGTCCTACCATACCACCATCAGAACATTGTGCTGGGCAAGGTAACCTTAATCTTCTCATTTCAGTTGCCCTGTCTATAAAATGTTGACTTCAAAAGAGTATAGGAAGATAATACACACAGGTAAAGAGCTCTGTTTATCAAAAGGCACTGAACATATGTTAATTGTTAGGCTTAAACATTTCTGTTCTGGTGGTAGATAATTGTTATCCTCTCCGTTATAGGTGAATATTCATTTACAGAATGAAACAGATACAAGATTCATTTGAGACATAAAAATAAACAATAAATGTAACTTGCTATTACATGCTTCTATTTTAATAGGATTTTAGTTTAAAAATCAAAAGTTCATAACTAAGGAGGAATGGAAGAGAAAATGTTTATGAGTTTTTTAATGCACCTTAAATTGATTTTTAATTAATTAACAAAGGAAAATATGCATATTTTTATCTCCTACCATAATTTAAGTGTTTTCTCCTTTGCATTCTAATTCCATGTTATGATGCCAATCTTTACTTCAAAAAAATATTAGGGAAAATTCCATTTTTACGGTATGAGCTAGTCCCAACCTACGGCACGAAGAGCTATAGTCCTCAGAACTCATAGAAAATTCTCTCTCTCTTTTTAAGTGGGGGCAGGAATCTCATTATGTAGTTTTGGCTGGCTGGAACTCACTATGTAGACCAGAGTGGCCTTGAATTCACAGAGATCCACCTGTCTCTGCCTCCAGAGTGCTGGGATTAAAGGCGTGCGCCACCACATTCAGCCTCTTAAAAATCTCTTATGTCATACTGTATGTTTGAAAAGAAGTCCTTTATTAAGAAAATGATGTTCCAGGTGGTGGTGGCCCACACCTTTAATCCCAACAGAAGCAGGCAGAGGCAGGGCAGAGGCAGGCAGATCTCTGTGAGTTCAAGGCCAGCTTGGTATACAGTTGGAGTTCCAGGACAGCCAGCGCCGTTACACAGAGAAGCCATGTTCTCAAAAAACAAAACAAATGAAAAAACAAAAAACGAGAAAGAAGAAGAGGAAGAGGAGGAGGAGGAGGAGGAGGAGGAGGAGGAGGAGGAGGAGGAGGAGATGCACCCTGAAAAACTCTGTAACCTGCCCAGGGTTGTGAGTTTTGCTTAGCCTGAGCACTGGGAGGTCTAAGAGGCTCAAACATCTAGTGCCCACCCCCAACTCAGAATGGCTTCTCCTAACATCTTCTTGTCTTCATTCTTTCAAGAGTTCAGGCTAAAACCCTACAGGTCATTTTTGACTTCTTTCCTTGTTCTTAGTCCATATCAGATGCCTCTGCAAAGCTTATGAACTCTATCTTTAGAACATTCTTGGTGTCCAAGAGCTTCTCACAGCCTCTGCTGGCCTCCATCCCCAGGTCAGTGCCTAGACAACTCTCAGCTGGGTGACTGCCATAGCACCTCCACCATACTCTGTCCAGTCCTGCCTTCTCAATCTTATCTGCTGGTCCCTAGCTTCCTAACTTACGTGCATTTCGTTGGTTTGGGTTTCCACTCCCATTAGGATGAAAGTTCTTATGTGGTGATATATTGTGTACCCTAATAAAATTTGCCTGAGGATCGGAGAACAGAACAAGCCACTAGATTAAACATAGAGGCCAGAGTGGTGGCACACACCTTTAATCCCAGTACTGAGAAGCACATATGCCTTTAATCCCAGGAAGTGAGGGCTGGGCAGAGAAAGGTATATAAGGCGTGAGGAGACAGGAACTAAAGGCTTTTTGGCAGAAGCATCCCTTTCAGCTAGAGGCTTTTTAGGCTGGAGCCTTTCGGGAGAGGACTCAGAGGATTTCAGTCAGAGGATTCGTGGAGTTGGTGAGGTGAGACGTGGCAGCGGCTTGTTCCTTGGTCTCTCTGATCTCTCAGCATTTACACCAATATAGGGCTCTGGTTTTTTTTTTTTTTTTTAAATTAAAAGACCATTTAGCAATTTGAGCAATACTTATTTGTTTCATTTACCTTGGTACTCCTTTGTTTCGAATGGGGGCTGGCATGTAAAAGACACCCATTGCATCCATCATGTCCTGGGCTTTAGGAAGCATTCCTCTACTCACAGTCTCACTTGCAGGAAATGTCCAAGTCCTGACACTGGCCTGCAAGCTCCACGCTCCCAAAGCCCTACCCCATCCTCCTTGTGTCTCCAACTTTGCCTCTGATCTTCTCTTTCTCACTGTTCTTACCTCCTCACTCCCACCAGGCTGCTTTGGCTGATCCTTCTACCTACCAGGCATCGGGTCCCACCCCAGCAGGGCCCTTCTCTAACATCAAAGGGCTGGAAGGTCTTGCTCCCTGATCGCATGCTATCCTACCCACACTGCTTCTTGTCCTTCTATGCTTCACGGGTTTGCATGCACAGGGATCACTGTCCTCCATCAACTGCCTTCAAACTTACTGTGCTGTTCATTCTCTCTCTTCCTCTTTGGAATAAAGTATAAGATCGTGATTTTTAAATCACTTTTATCCCGTGTTCTAGGTGCTGAAGCCTAGCACTCAGAAGGGTTTTTGGCACACAGCTGATGCTCAATAACACGGATGGGGAGGAGCTTTTCTTTCAGTGGGGATGGAAACTCACATCACCAGCTTATCAGTGAGAGTGGAACACACTGTGTGAACCACTCTCACAGGTCATGGATCCTATCTGTCACATTCTAAACAGTTGTACACAGTGTAACCAATGGTTCTGTACACATACAAAAATATAAAAGTTCTTTCTAGGGACGAGCACAACTTTCTCCTCACTCCCACTTCCCTGATTTTTAAGGGGATGGGGACAGATTTTTCCTATTAAAATATACTTATTTTATAGGCATTTTTCCCCCTCAGATCTGCCTTGCCCATGTTGTTTTGGTCATGCTGAAAAGTTTAGTATTAGTGCCAGAGGCAACACGTACCCTGCTCTAGGCTGGCATCCATTTGTATTTCATTATTAGATGATATTAAAAAAGTTGCTTTGGCCTTTTATCTGTCACATAGCATGCCTATTATCTTACTCCCTCCTGATAACCTGCTGTGAGTGGGCAGAGGAGTTAATTCTGTTCCCATTCAAGAGGGAGTTGAGGCCTCCCAAAAGTTGGTAATAGAGGAGACCTTTGGCTTGATTTCCTGTTCTATTTTATTTTTTTTTAACTGAAAAAAATTTATTTTATTGCAAGCAATAACAACCAAACCCCTAAATAGAAAAGTGTCTGCCACTGTTCTTTGAAACAGGCTTCAGTTTTGGATATACTGTTGAGATGCTGAACACTGTACTTAACACCCTGCCTGATGACACTTCCTGCTATAGCTGTGCTCTGAAAAACTGCTAAGGATAAACAGGTCAAACCATGCTGCAATTTTAGTTTCTAAGAAAGCACGTGATTTAAAAAAGCATGTTTCCCTTAACTTTCCATCCATTACTAGTACTAGTTTTCGACCCCTTTCCTAGCTTGCTTCTGGGATGCGCTGACAGCTCACAGCTAAGCAGCTTCCTTCCCACATCAATGGACACTGGTTCTCTCCTTTGCTGATTCGTGTTGGACTGAACCATCTCTTACCAAATAGGTCTATCTCCCCAAACTGTCCCTGGATCCTCAGTCTTTCTGCTGCAGAATTCATACACAATGCCATCTATTTACCCCAATAAATACTAGATAACACTCACATCAATACGAGATAATACAGAGTTCACTCTGATCTATGTCCGAGAGAGATGCAAGTCTCTTTAGCTTCAGTGGCCCCAGAATCAGTTGCAGTGACTATGACCTAAGTAGAGGACTGTCTTTCCTCTTTGGCTCTTTCTCTCCTGTATCCAACCCATTAATTACAACATTGAATTAAGAAAGCCAAGAGGCCTTCTTATTTAAATGCTTGTTTATATTTACTAAACTCCCCTCCACCTGTTCCCTTTCATTCAACTGCTATTACTGCTCTTCAAGTTCCTGACCTTAATACTCCTCTTCCTAACTGCTCTTACACCTTTTTTCTCATTGCGGAGGAACCCGCACCGCCACCCCCCCCAGGCTCTTCCTGGGGACACTGCCACTGCTCCCTTTCTATACTGTCATCCTCTCTAAAGGATTAAGGAAGGGCCTATCACAACACCTTTCAAGGCTAGGCTACCAGGTCACCTGGAAACTCCAGCCATCACTCTTTCTGCCAGACATGAATCAAGACCATATTTGTGTGTTCACACCTTTTATAGCCCTTCCAGCTCCAAAACACCAAGGACTATCTGGAGACTTGCTCGCTGTTGTTGAATTCATCATTCCCATCACATAAACAGATTTCAGAATCCTCTATTTTATGATTAAGTACTCCCAGACTGTTGAGAGAAAGTCAAAAGGTTCTCTTTCTCCATTCAGTCCTACCCTGTTTTCTTTCCTTCCCAAGCCTCCTCATGTAGCTACCACGGCTTCCAGCTCTGACTTTTTATCAGGACCATCTTATTCTCAGCCACATTCGATGCACATACCTTTGGATGGATACTTTGATCTAGACACTTTTTAAATATGTTATGCATAAGGCACATAAATTTTATCTCTCATTAAGTTTCTAGGGATAATCAAACCTTTTGTTATTAACAATAGCATAAGCAGATGCTCTTAGAACACCATGGGAATAGCATTCTATGCAAACCACTCCAGCGATATACACAATTTAATAGTTTGTATCTTATTCCCAGTCCTTAGCATGTAGTTACAGCATCTTAATCTGCCACCTGCACCCAATCATTTCCATATCTGGTATAGTCTGACAGTACATGGGAGTGGTATTCACTGTGACTTGGGTCTGGGCTCTGCCAGCTCATGCTATAGATATAGTGGTGGGATCTGTGCTTACTGCTAAAGCCTGCACAGCAAGGGACAAGGCTTAGGTGTGAACTCACGTGCAGAGAGCATGGTAAGTAACCGGCGCCTTGTCTCGTTCATACTTACTCGGTGAGGTGGGGGAGGCTGCACCTCCTTCTGTGGATGTGGTTGGAGGCTTGGTGTCTGGCATGGGCAGAGGCACAGGCCTGGCCATTGGTGGTGGCGGTGGTGGCGGCAACATTGGGGTGGGGAGGAATGGGTTGTGCACCTTGCCTTGACTGCTTCCATTGGGCTGCACGGGTTCGGAGAAAACACACACAAGAAAAAGAATAAACGGATGTCAGTCATTAGCTGCTTCTGCCAAGGAAAGACTTACTAGGTACCTGTCATGCAAATCACTAATATTCAGGCTGTTGGAAGCACACTGATCTTTTGCTTCCCAGAGTGTCACGTCCAGGAGCAGTCTGGACTTGTCCATCCCTGACTAACCAACTCTTGCTCAGTGCTTTGTTAGCTGCTGCTTCCACCAACATTTTCATGATTGTAAAATGCTTGTTTAATATCTACATGCTAACTAGACTGAGGTATCATTCCTCCATGTGCATTTATATAGGTAAAACAATGATCATTAAATATGTATATAAAATATATAAAACGATATTTTACTTTCATTTCTTAAAGTTCGTCTTGTAAGACAGTTAATAAATGTATTCAATGAACAGAGGTATTTTCTTTCACATATCATATATCATCAGGCTTGGAAACTTTAATATTTAGCGATCAGATTTCTATTAGGCAAAAATACCCCTTCTAGTTTGAGTTACATCAGCAAATGCCATGGGACTCACACTTTTCTGGCTGCCTGGTGTTAGAACAGCCAAAGAACATCTTTCTAACAAAATCAAGTTTTCCTCAGAAGAGAACATGCAACATTTATTTTCAAGATCTTCAAAAAAGCCTTATGGAGAGACTTGTCTCAAACCCTGTAAAAATTTTAATCAAAACGCAAAACAGGGTATTTGACAGTTATATAAAATGATGTCATGACTATTAAAAAGACCATGTTGGATGTTCAGAAGTCAGACTTGGTGTCAGTGATCAGTTCAGGTTCCCATGATTTCCCAAGTGGCTTTCCATAACGAGTTACAGCCAGCAATGGCCTGTATGTAGACAGCAGCCTCGACCCAAAATTCACTCGAAGGAGGTCCCATTGTCCTGGGCTTTTAAGAAGAAATGTAATCATTCTGCAGAAGAGGCAGGCTCACTCCTTCATTAATCAGCATTCATGGTATTTTTAGTATTTTTCCTCAGATACTGTCCAAGGATCAGAAGGCTGCACACTCTCACCAGTATCCTTGCCTGGGTATAATTTCTGTGTGGACCAAAAGTCTATAACTGAATATTTTAGAATAAGTCAAGCAAATGAATACACAAGCAAAATGAAAAAAAAAAGGGGCACCATATCGATTTGTTGTCTAGACAGAAATGTATCTGTGAACAGATCACCAGACATTAGTCAAAGCTGCCCATTCTGGCTCAAATCTGCAGAATCAGGTCTTTCTGCAGGGGAGAAAACCGACAGAGCAGTGTGACATACCATCCTAAACCAGGCAATAAGAATTACGGCTAATCTGTGGTTTCATGCATAGATATTATGAGAAAAGGAAATCAAATATGGCTTTCTGCTGTACTTAATTTATTATTATTATTGCTGTTGGCCTTGGGATACAGCTATTCATTGTAAACATATAGCTTTATATTTGTAATAAAATTTGCGATTTTATAAAATAACTTTTACTATTGGAATGCTATTTCAAATTGTGATTATTTGGTTTATTTGAGAAAAATGAAAACATTCATTTGTAGTTATTGAACATGGCTTAGTTTTATATGAAGATAAGTGGGAAAGATAACTACTCGCAGAAATAACAAACCATAATAAACTTTGCTTCTAGCATCTTGAGTTCAAGTACTGGTCAACTTGATCTAAAGTGTTAGAAGATTGTATTTTATTTTATTTTATTTTTAAAAAAACCCATCAACATGGTTGATCTGAAACATCTGTCCCCTTCTGCTCCCTACCTTTCTCTACTACCCCAAATCATTACTTAAAATTATTCAGTCTTTCTATTTTGTTAACTATATGATCCTGGGGTTAGAATGCAGGAGGTGGAACTCAGAAGGTTACACAGTTCACTCTCCAGACAATTTATATCCATAAGCTGGACAGTTGCAAACTTAACACAAACCCTGTTTTTAAACCCTGGCCAATCACTCTCACAGCAAGTTAACTTTCCCACAATCTAGAATAAATTTGACGTTTGCCCGTAGTCAGTCAGCATAACATTAGAACACAAAATCACGTGGTCATAAAGGGTTTTCTTGATATTTTTACATTTGGCTAGCATTTCTAGAGAAATAGAAAAAATAAAAAAAGGTTTCCTTACATTGAGGAAGCCCACCTGTCCAGCTTGCTGACCAGCGTCAGGGCAGACAAGCTGGACAAACTCTTTCAGCGTCTCCTGAGGGTGGTAGCGGATGGCTGGGTGTGAGAAATAAGGCCCAGGCTGCTGGATGATGGGTGATGTTGGAAAGTGGAGAGTCGATGGCGTTGCATGTGGACTTGCTGTAGGAGACAAAACAAAACAGAACACATCAGGGGTGTGGAGAACCCTGCTTTGCCACAGCTGAACAAAACTCAACCTCCTTTTTTTTTTTTCTTTCACCTCTTCTCCTGGAAGAAAATGTTGCTCATGTGACAGGATGTAGCGCTGGACAGTTCTGATGGATTTTCTCTTTTAAGGCTCTAAGACAAACATGGAAGTTAGAGTGGGGTAGAGTTTCAAGTTGCCTCTCGATGTTCAGTGGACGTGAGTTATAAAGGCATTAATAATCCTTGTTGAAGATGAAGATTATTCATTACCTTAAGAGCCTTTTTAATGAAGCAAGCAATAAAAAATGTATTTGGTAGATTAGACCTGATTTAACCGACATTACATTTGACAAATTCTACTTTGCACATATGGATCCCCTTTCATGCTGAGCTACCCATAGATAATAATTCATTGTTAAAGCTCTTACACTCCTTTCAAGGAAATTTCTAGGGACTAATTCAGGCCTAGAGTTTTTTGAAGTCTGTAGTAAATGATCACGTAATGAACCCATGCAATTTGGGTGCCTCACTTTACAGTGGAAGGTTTATGTTGCATTTTTCTCTGTTGCCCTTTCAAAGCTAAAGCAGCGACAGGCTGAGTAGGCAGGAACTTGGTGAAAGGTTGCTTCTCTGCCATAAATCTGATAAGAGATTCAGACAACGACTCCTTTATATTTGAACCCTGATAAATATCATTTGTACAAGATTACATTAGATAAAAAAGCTTATGCGAGATCTCAATAATTTTTCCAGGAATGCTTTTGTCCTTGAATTGGAGAGATGATGGCCAAGACCTGCCAGAGGATAAGGGCTTCGTGTGAGGGGGCTGATAACACTTAGCCCAAGTCCAAGCATACCAGAAAAGACTCCAGACAGGGGATACATATGCCTCCCCCACCCCTCCCTTTTGTAGTTTAAATCTTTACACTAAAGGGGCTCCTACAAAGAGAAACACTGAAGTGCTCAGTTTTAGAGAATGTGACTTTCTGAATACCGAGAGAAATTCATAATACTGAAGAGAATCAAGCTCAGTAGGTTCTTCCTTCCTCCCATCATCCCACTGGAATTGCTAAGAATGCATGCCTACTGATACTGGGGTCTCCTGAAGATTAGGTTTATATATATATATAAAATAAAGGGCTAGGGCTTTGTGGGTCAGAGCAACCCTTGTAGTTTCTAGAGTAGAAATGTGGGCTGGAGTAGAAACAGGCCACCAATCTGGGCTTGCAGATATTCAGGTAAATCATTGTTTGCAGGCCACCTGAATTCATTCAATAAAAATTTGCAGGCTTCCATTATGGTTTCAAGAGACAAAGTTGGGCTAAACCAGAAAAAGTTTTACTCTTCACCATACAACTGAGGACATCACAAACATCATCTATTGAAATCAGAATTTTCTGCACTTCCCCTCTCCCAGCTTGGAAGATAGCTTTTCTATCCACTTAGTCACTCACTCCATATACTCAGAACGGAGTGTGACACTTGATAAATATTTGCTGGTTGCATACTCACTGGCCGACTAAAGGCGTACAAAAAATAAGAAAAATAAGCATAAAACTTGCCAAGGACAAAGTAATATTTTTGTACCCTGATAAAGAGCCAGAGAACATGGAGGAAAATGGTTGCGAGTTAAGACTGCATACAATAAAATATAAATCTTGGAATCCATTATTATCTTGGAGTGAAAACTCAGAAGCTAAAGAGTTAAATGCTCCTGGACTGCTCTTCCCCTTTTGTGCTACTGAATTTAAAAAATGAAAGGATTTTTCCTTCTTCTAGTGTGATGTAGTTGTCTCTACTGGTAACAAGAAACGTTGACCAGAGCCCTGTTTTGGGCAGAATCATTTCTAGTTAGCATTGCAGGTGTTATTTCTCAAATGAGGGTAGGAATGTACTGAGCTGAACAAAATTATAGACTCAACTGTTGCAGCACGTCAAACAGAAAGGTGGTAACTCCATTGTCAAGAGCCCTGTGAGACTGACCTTGACCATAAAGTGGCATTGCCTCAGGTTCTCACAGAAAGTGATGAGTGGCTTTTAGATAAGGAATCCTGGGAGCCAACAAGAGTATGCTGCCCAAGGTAAAACACTGGCTTGAGCAAAGATTAAGTAGATAAAAGTTAAAGAAGTAATTCACCAGTACCATGCACTCACTCTGTGAATTGTTAATAAACATCATTGAACTTATTTTATTAAAGACGTAAAAGAAAATCATTAGCAGTGTAAATTTAGACTTTAATTTCTTTATTATGTTTTAGCAATAGCAATTTACTCATCTTTTCCTTATGGTGCAGAATTCAGTGCAAACCTAAGAATATATGGTACTGTATAGAATTAATTCTATAATGACTGATTGATTAGAATCAATTAATTCTTAATTAATTCCAGGAAGTCATCTGGCCTGAAGTTCTAAATCAGACATCTGCTGAGTCTGCATTTCCATGGCTGTCCTCTTCAAGCCTCTTTTCTCTTGCTGGGGGCAGAGTTAGCGGTTCACTGTAGAGATGGAAGTGGGTGTTTCTAGAACATGACCTTTAATCTCCTCAGAGAAAAACTGGTTATAGATGTCACAAAGATCTGTGGATTACTATTGGATCCCTGGTGTTTCTCTGGATAATCTTCATCTTCTACTGGACACCGAGGCCCATTAAAAGTCCAGAGCTAAGATTTAATCTTAGCTTGTTCTTGTTTCCTCCTCTCTACTACTTTTTTCTTTCCTTTTATCTTGGATTTGACGTTCTAAGTGTACCTAATTTTTTATCTAAGTTGTCTCAAATCATTTTAGAAGGAGTCACTGGAGCTAAATCAATCAAACAATTAATTCATTAAATGTTCTTTGAGATGGCTAGAGCGAGCTGTATGGAAGAGAAACTACCATGATGAAGCTGGCATGATGTTAATGGAATGCACAGAGTGCTATGAGTCCAAATTTTTGATGAAGACAAACATCTCTTATAGATGTGTGTGTGTGTGTATGTGTGTGTGTGTGTATAGTTGACACAATAAAAAATTATAGTACATTATGTAAATGCATATTTAGGTCCTTTAAAATGTGCATTATTTACTTGAGAGTCAATAAAGCTTTTTCTCCTGTGGTTACAATTTATTGCAGAGCATCCATCTGGATCCATGTTGATGTTAATACAATACTGTGAATTAAAAGATACCACCAAATTGGCTGCTTCTGGGGTCTAGTGCTCTCAGTACCCCAGACCAGGAGCAACACCGTGACTGTTGGGAACACTCCACTCTGAACGGCTCTCACTACTAGCTTAACTGCTAGCTAGTAGCCAACCTGGTTTACAACAACAACCTAGGCTTTTCATGGGAACACAAATAGGATGGGGAGGAAGGAAGTGGGACAGGTTTCTCTCTCTGCGGTGGCCCAAACAAAGTCATCACAAACACATTCAGAAACAGGATTTCCTAAGAGTCCAGTAATCACTTCTGGTCAGGCAGATTGGCCTGGTCTCCCTCCTCCCCAGACTCAGAACTTTGTAATTGTTTAAAATTATCTCTTTTAATTTGAAGAAGAAGGCTAAAAGTCCAATACAACTAAATGCATGTTTAACTAAGAAAACCACTTCCTCCTTTTAAACCAGAATTGACCAAGACTGGGGAGGAGAAGGCCAAGGCCATTACTGTGCAGCAGGACACGTGATCTGACAGTGATGCACAGTCTCACGGCTCAGTGGAAGGAGGAGACCTTATGGACACACACTTGAGCTGTGTGATGTGACCACGGACCACATAAAGGAAACAGCACTGGGGGTGGGTGGCCAGACCTTGTATCTTCATGCTTTATTAAAATCTGAGAAAAGGAAGGCATTTCTCCTCACTATTTCCAAGGGGTCTTCTGAAGACCAACCTTAGAAATTCTAAGAACACATCCCCCTTTCCTAAAGCCCAAACATCATGTGCTGAACCATGTTATTCCACTCAGGCCTGCCACTACCCTTATCGATTTATTCCTCATCTGTGAACCACTGTAGATTCTCACAGCTCACACAGACATTAATTAGCTTTTGCTTTTTGGCACCAGCCATCAGATCCTAGCATGTCCTAGGAGAGGTTCCACAGGGAAGCTGTCCAGAGGGGACAGAGCCATAAAATCTCCTCCTCCTTGGAGTGCAGCATGCTTGAAGACAGAGTCTTCTGTGCTGGCAAGCATGAAGGCTCCCCCACTCCAAGTCCAGAATCTGCAAAGTGTCATGGTCTTCCCATTAATCATGAGGGGTAACAGGTGAGGCTCCAAGTTGTTTCTTCTGCTGAACTGTCACAGGAACTGCTACCCATTCATCTGCAGGAGCTAGATGTGCTCTTTTCAGAGAAAGAGCGGCTTTGAGAATTTCTGACTACTCTTGCTTAGAAGTAACCGCCCCCCCCCACCCCAAGGCAAAGCTCAAAAGGAGAAGAAATTATAAGAAAAAAAATATCCCACCTAAAACCAAAAAGCCTTCCACAAGGGCAAACGGAAGTTGTATTGTTTGGGTTGTCAACTACTGAGCTTCTTAAGAAATTCTACACCAACACTATAAAACCCCGTTGCACCCTACCTGAAGCTGAGAAATCTATCTTAATGGCCCACAGCAATAATTGATAAATCATGCATGAATCAGGCCTGCCATTTACGAAAGCTGAGAAGTTTGGAGCTGTGTGATTTATGTTCACAGACACAGGGAGGGAGGAATTGGAACTGGCACTCAGGCCCTTAGAAGGCTGAGCCTTTTCTAAGTAAGAAAGTGTGTGACTCAAAGCAAGCGAAGGTTCTTCAGATTTTTCCAAGACTCTCAGTCCATACCCTGAATGTCATCGAGAAGCATGTGAAAGGCACAGGAGAAAGCATCACATTGCATAATACTTCGCAAAACAGCAGCATTTTTCTAGGAATGCTGCAGATGTGGTAACAGTATGCTACAGCAGGGTTCCAAGCTGGTGATAAAAGTGAGTCTACTTGAATTAAAGGCATCTTCTGACAGGAGATCAGAATGTGTGTCTCTTGGAAAAACAGATCTCCTCGCAGCCAACAAAGAGAGGCCAATTTTGTTTTACATTCTTATCTTCATCCATTTTAACTATATAAAAATCCAAGTTTCTCTTGATTCCACAAAGTTGTTCTCTGACCTTCACAGGCACGCTGTGGCTCCCATGTGATCTCTCCCCCCTATACCATACAAATAATAAATAAATAATAAATAAAAGTCACAGCTTCTGGAGAAAAAAGTTCTGAGTTTCTCAAAAGCGCTGGGTTCTGGTCTAGCGCAGGAAGGGAGACTCCCAGTCTGTAGAGGCTATTTTGAAGGTCTGTGGTAATATTTTACTCCATGCTTACAGAAGCGGCCGTAGACATGCCATTAACAAAAGGGTGAAACTATGTTCAACAAAATCTTATTTCAAAATACAGACTAGGCCTGGATTTGCCCTGGCACAGACTCATGTGATTCCATGCATCCTTGACACCCTCTCACGCTGCAGTGGCACCTGTCAGTCACTGCTTCCGCTGTCTTCTTTACAAGCCATTTGTGAAGTCCCAGTTTTATGATGCTTCCCAGGCTATCAGAATGTCTTCCCTGCCTCCACGAACGCTCCCCTGCTTATGCCTTTTCACAGTTATTCAGCACACTTTGGCCTTGGTGGTTGCCCCCATCTATGTCATGCCAAGTGAAGCATATAAGTCAGAAAGGTGATGCAGGATAGGACCCACGGGTGCTGGCATAATAGACAAGTGTTTGGCCCATGCGGCTTGCATCCTGGAACCCTGAGGAAGGGCAGTGAGGGAATGAAGGAAGGACAGATACACAGACACACGCATGGGAAATCTGGGATCACATGGGGTCTGCGACCGCCACATGTTTATTAGGTACCGTAAGGGGGAGGGGCTAGCTAATTGGAGTAAGAGGTCTCTGTGTGCCAGCAGTCTCAGGCTATAAACATCTGGGAGGAAGCTGCAGTTGCTAGTCTTTGCACATGCTGACCAGTTGTTCATAAACACGCGTACGGCTCTGGTGGAAAACTTTGCTATTTGTACTGAGCCTCATCTAGGTAAGGCTTTGCCGCTTCTGTGGGGCTAAGGCATTGGAGCTCTCCACAGGCTGTGCCTATGTCAACCACGCACATTCGTTCAGGGCTTCACTCTCTCAGGACTCCCTCTACTCCCTACACATGGGCTTCAGATTTAGCCCCACTACTCGCTACTACAATTCAAGCTATAGTTTCTGAACCTCTCTATGATTCTATTTGCCATCTCTATAAAGGAGGCTAATACCACATAGATTACACAAGAGTGTATATGTGGCACACAATGCATTTTCCGACCCCACAATAGTCAACGGACAGCCTCTGGTATTGATATCACCATTGCAGAAAAGGATGCTTGGAGGCAATTAAGAAACTGGAATTTATTCCCATGTTCTCAGGTCAGTTCTGGCTGTACACAGATTGTACCACAGACAGGGGGAAGGGTGGTGGAGTAAAAAGTTCCTGTTCTCTGCCTACCTCCACACACAGGAATATGTGAACATTGAGAGAGTAGCAACAGCATGGGTATGACATAAGGATCTTAGAACGAATTTTGCAAACAACAATATGCAAATACAATATTATCAGTGGCAATACCTTTGATCTTACAGTAAAATAACTACATTCAAAAACCTGAAATGCTTCTTTTTTGACCCATGATGTTTTAAATAGCTACTCTTGCCTAAAACTCAGGTTGAGACAACCTAGGTGTTTAGAATTACCTGGCCATCTTGCCAAAGACACTTAGAACTCAGACCTTGGGTATTAATTCTGACTGCTCACACTGGTCTTTTCTTTTACCATGGAGACACATCTGTCACTCAGACCACCTTCTGACCTATCCAGATTCTTAGCAGGCTTTTACATAGTTACATGGAAACCTGCATCACTCCCTTGGAAGGCCACAAGGTGTGTACTAGTTAGACAGCTAGCACAGACGTATTACAAGAGGCTTTTCTAGGACCAAGGGTATATTTTGGGAAAGCTTTCTATTTAGACAGAAACCTAGGTGTTAGTTTAGTTTCTGCTTCTATATGGCTTACAAGGCTAGGCAAAGTCCCTTTCCTCTGGCTCTCTCATTTCAAAACAGGATTTGAACAAAATACTTACTGAGGCCCGTCCACTTTAAATTTGGGTGGGTGTATGGAATTTAGTATCTAGAAACATGTTTACAAATAACTCAGCCCGACTGGTTCATGGTAATCACATTAAAATCTAGAAGCCTGGAAAACATGTCATTTAAAAGAGCATATTTTTAAAATAAGCTACAGGGCACATCTGGACTGTTGGCTAGAGTATTCAGAGTTTTATAGACATGGAGTATGCTAGTTAAGGTCTAACACAGAGCCCCGGATTTTCTCCTGACAGGATTTCTGAAATGACCATATTCTCGCACTAACTGCATAAGCTACCAGGGTGGCTGATGTGAAATGTGTTCAAACAGCATCTAACAGCTGTGGCTATCGCAGATATGAAGAGTGAGAATTTGATAGGCAAAGTTGACAGGAATCCAGTTCTATGAAGGGAACTTGGACTTCTATGTAAAACGCAAGTGAGACTATGAGACAAGAGATGAAGAACGACAAACACATCAAAACAATTATTTGGGGGGAAAAACCCTCCCACCACAGAAGGGGTGATTATGTGGCTAACAGAAGCAGAATGGAATCACCTGAGGCCCAACACCACTGGAGTGCTGCAAGCAGGTTTCAGCAACCACACCTGTGACGAAGTTATGGCTGCACAGACGACAGGGGCTGGGACTGGTGCTGTCTGCAAGTCTTTCTCCACATTAAATACAAAGCAAGGAAACCATGTCTACAAAAAGCAAGCCAAGATCCCTGTGCTGGTTGGTATTTTCTTCCACTGGACACAAGCTAGAGTCATCTGGGAAGAGGGAACCTCACTGAGAAGATGTTTCCATTGTACTGACCTGTGGATCATACTGTGGGACATCTTGATTAATTTTTGAGACCCCTAGATCCAGCCCACTGTGAGTAGTGCCCCGCCTCTGAGCAGTCCTGGGGTGTGTAAGAAAGCCGAGGTAGTCAGGGAAGCAAGCCAGTAAACAGAACTCCCCCACGGTCTCTGCTTTAGTTCCTGCCTTAAGGTTCCTGCTCTGACTTCACACAAAGATGGACTGTAAGCTCTAAGATGGCATAAACCCTTTCCTCTCCAAGTCACTTTTGGTCCAGGTGTTTTATCACAGCCATAGAAAGCACACCGAGGCAGGCCGAGAACGGCGAAGCAAAGGGTAATTTTTAGCACTTCTCTCCACGAACCATCAGGCCAACTGCACTTTCAGATGGTGCTGTTGAATCTGATCAGCAAAGATCACCTCAGAGTGCCCTCCTGATTTTGAAGTCTTTTTAGTCATCTTGCAGAATTAGAGTATCTCTTCCTAATGTTTACTCAAGAGGGGGAAGAGTTAGTCCAGCATGTAAAGTGTCGTAGCATCTGGCTCTGGTGTCCACCACTCTGTGCCAGCCTCCTCTGGCCTTCCTTTCCTCTTGTGGACCTGCTCTGTTCTGTATGCGTTTTAGAAAGCAACCGCTATGGATTAAAACTGTTCCTTCCTTGCTAATGTGCACAAGGCAACTTAAACTTTCTAAACTGGCACATTTGTTTTTGTAATAACACCAATTAGAAGACCGTTGTGAGGGGAAGAATGAATGTATAGAGGTATAGTAGACCCAGTCATTCAACAAACATACTGAGAATCTACTACATGCTAAAGAGTATGCTAGCTAGACTTGGAGTACTTATTATCCTTCAGATATCTTTAGGAATGACATATAGGAAATGTAATCCAGAATATACAGTGGGACCAGGAAACCGACACTCAAGAGTGTTTACAAATGAAGCTGCAGGTCTGCCTTGGCTTCAATGAGAAATGTCCTCCATAGGTCCATGGATTTGAACACTTGGTCTCCAGTAGGTGGCGCTGTTATAGAAGGTTGTAGAACCTTAGGAGGGATAGAGCTGCTGGAGAAAGCACTTGACTGGGAGGCAGACTTGGAGGGTTGATAGCCTCCTATCACTGTGTGTGAAAATGTGGTCAGTCAGTTTCTTGCTCCTGTTGCCCTGCCATGCCTTCTCCTTCGTGATGGACTCTGTCCCTCTGGAGTCTAAATAAACCCTTTCTTGCTTAAGCTGCTTTTGGTTATGGTATTTCACCACAGCAACAGAGAAGTAACTAACACAAGGTTCACAGCATGAACTAAAGATGGCTTTCTAAGCTCGGGTTTTACTTGTGCTCTGCAAGTGCTAAGTGCAGAGACAAGTCCCGGGCTCGAGAGTGCTGCTGTTTACTGCCTAGCACTCCAAGCATCATAACTCCTCCTCCTCCCTCTTGTAATGTAAGGCATTGTTTTTGCCTGCCCAGCTGTCCGAATCCTTTCTTCTGTAAGTGGAGGTCTACCATTTCTTTGGAGAGCTTTTCTCCCTCAGCCTCAGGTTATGTGCTTAGTAACCCTGACACCTGGTTCTGATGGTGGTTAGAAAACTCAAGCTATGCAACAAGATATCCCATTATCTTTTAGATATAAAGATTGTTTAAAAGGTAAGCAAACGGCCCCAGTTAGGCCAGTGAGAGCCATGGGCATCCAGTGGTAGCTGCTTTTCTAGATCCATTGTAGAAAAGTGATTCTTTCTCCCTTTGGATTAAGTTGGTGGATAAGTGTAAAGTTGCTCATGCTTTGTATGCTACAACACAAGGAGATGAAGCCTGTGAATGGGACTTACAGTGAGAGCAGAAGGGGGAAGTTATGATCTGTGAACTTGATCCGTGTCCACTTGAAGCCACACACCCATAGGTCAGTTGCTGGACCTAACCCATGGTCTTCTTTGGCCAGTCAGTGGAAGGTTAAGCAATTTGGTTGGAATTCTTAAACAAGAGCCTTCCTTAACACATCTCCAGTTCACTGTCAAGAATTTAACAATTCAGCAACTCTTATTATAGTGCTCAGGAATTTGGGGGTTCAGGATGATCTAGTGACATCCCCTAACATGGCAATGTTCTCTGTGTCAACAGAAGGTACCCACAGAACCTGATGGACACAGACTCAAATCTCCACCCACAGCTCAGATGGTGAGGGTGCTGTTCTCAGGTTCTTCCAGCATCTGCTCATTAATGTTATCTCAGTTGCAGCGATGACTGTTCTGCTAGGTAGAAAGGCAGGGATGGTCTTTTGAGCTTGACCATTTGGGCCTCCATTGTTGATGGCAGATGAAGGCTCAATGATTATCGGCTGAATCGACTCTGTAAGCAGCAGATCCTGATGAACAAAGATTCTTCCCCCTTTAGCAAGAGCCATGGATAAAGGAGAGCTTGTCTAGGTGAAGCTCTGTCTGTCAAGGGGTGGGCCACCTGCTCCACTGCGGAGTCCAGGCTTCTTCCACAAGAGTCGGGGCACAGGGCCGGGGTCTGCTCACTTCCTCAAGACCATCTTTATTTTCCTGCTTGTTCTAGATTTACTTCTACATCAGCAAGAGCAGATGGGAAGTGGGGGCAGAAGGGTGGGAGACCACTTCAAGAGAGTGAAGGAGATTCTGAATGCAAGGGGGAACCTGAGCAAAAAGAACGCTTACTGGACACAGACTGCGTTCCAAGCCCGTCATTACACAGGGCATTTTCCTCCTCCTCCTCCCACTGATGATTATGTGAAAACAGGAACACAAGGGCCCACTGAGGACCAATGACCTGCCCAGGCTTAACCAGAGCCACATGGCTTGGTAGAACTTGAATTCTGTTGTGGCCGACTCTACTGCCAGGCATAGCTCCTTCCTAGATACCCTCTGCTTCTCTTTAAATTACCTTTTCAGAGGTCAAATGCTTTATTTCCTTTTAGAGTTTTTGTCCCAGACCCCCTTAGGATTGAAGTAGAAACAGGCAGCTCTGATGTTCTCACATGTCCTTTTCGCATAAGAAAACTGAACTCTTTGAGAGAGGTGGAGAAGCAACTGACACTTAATAGAAAGAAACGGCAAACAATGGATGTAAACTTTCCTGTGGAACTACAACTTTCCAAGCCGTGTGAGTACATGTGGGTGACTAAATGCCCTGGTGCTCCCAACACAAAGGATGCAGCCTGGAAGCGTGACTCTCAGTGTCCCTGCAGCCATGTGGACAGGACAGGACAGTCCCATGCTCCAATGGCTGATAGGCTGGACCACATAAACACTGAGGAAGCTCAGCTCCAGGCCATGCGATGCACTTAACTTGAACATGATTTATGATTCTGTCAGTAGGGGAGGCTCAAACCTGCACTGATGCCTAAGTGTGAGCTTTCTATTCAAAACAGCAGTTGGGGGGAGGGAGGAGAAAAGGAGGAGCGAAGGAGGGAGAGCGCGGGAAGAGGCTGTTTCACAGAAAGAGAAGATACAAGTTCAACTTCAAATGTTTGCTTTTGTGCTGAAAAAAAGAAAACAAATCATGAGCATAAGCATGGAATCTACATAAGATTAAACTAAATGAGGAAGAAGAACTCCTCAGGGACTTATCTGATTATAAAGCCAGTTACAGTTGATGTATTTGGTGTCAGTAAGGGGTCTTGGCCATGGCCTCCACTTATATGTGCATGGGGCTCCATGATGCATGCCAGTGGCGGGGAGTGTATGGCTGAAGGAGAGAGAAAGAAGGGTAAGGGACAGGGAGGGGAGGCAGCCTCCTTTGTCAGGATGAGTGTGGATGAGGGTCCACTAGGCTAATCACCCTATTATCTGCAGCACTCCCTCCAGGGGCTCTGTGACTCTTGAAGAGATTAAGGAGCCAAGTGGTCCCCTGCTCTAACCTGTCCTCCCTGGACAGCATATTAACATGACTCCACTACAGAGCAACCCTCTTTAAAGTTTCCTGCAGGATGACAAATTAACCCAGCAGGGTGTCCCACACATCTATCTTCATACAAATTATTAGTGTAATAGAGCTTTGAGTTATGCATTTATCTGGTAATTATTGAACAGTTACACAAAACCAAGCTGAGCTGCCCTGGCCCTTTACGAGGTTCGCTCGGTGGGTGGCCTTACAGTTAATTTAGGATGGTTCTCCACTCCACAGCTCACTTGCAGAGAAATTAGCTAAACAGCCTTCTCCTTTAAATATTTTCCATGTCACAGTGAAACTCTTTACAATACAATAAAGGTACAGTTTTAATTACACGCTTCCTGACTTTTGTTTAGTTGTAGTTTTAAAACATTTGCTGGCGCTAGTTTTTCCTTTGGCTGGGCAGTAATAGCTGGTTGTAAGTATCTGGCTAATGAATTTAATAATTTCCTGAGCTGAGACTTAAAGAGCCTTTGCTAAAATGCTGCATTTCCTCTCTGCTATCCCATAACTTCCAGGCCCCTGGACGAGGTGTCCCTGTGAAGCTGGGGTGCTGTGTGTGTGCTCACTTTGTATTCCCAAATCTTCCTTGTCTTTTCCTGTGCTCCAGAGTGGAGCTGGTTAGGTCTGTGATGCCTGGGTTTGAAAATCAACTCGAGTAATTCCTCCTGGAGAAGGGCGATGTCATGTTTTCCCAGATGACAAACTCCAATAACAAATAAACACCCTGCGTCTGTCGGCTGGCAGAGCATGTCAGCACCGGGTTTGCAACAGGTACTTAATTACTTCTCATTTTCTTGAGATGATTCAATTGCACTAACCCAGGAGAAACAAATTAGACCCAGTTGAGCATCAGCAGGTTCTACAGCTAGGTTTGAGAGGCTTTCCTGAACAGCCATGAAGTGTGCAGGTACAACAGGAGAAAGCTGGCCACATCTAGCCCTTGGGGCTCGTGCCAACAGAGTAGGTTCATGGCCAGAGTGAGGAAGCACCAGGGTATGGCTCTCCTTTGGGTTTGTCACTGGATGGAAACAATACTACAGGCAAATACTGTGCTCTTTTAAAGGGACCCAAATTTTTGAGCTAATTTTTCTTAATACATAGCAAGGTAGAGACTCTTGAACATACTGAACACCTGCACATTCTAGGCACCTCCATAAATGCCGTAAAATACTTGTTCTTGAACATTATTAATTATTATTATTGTTGCTACTACAGAAGGGGGTGGGAAGGACTTCCCATTATCTTCCACACTTTCTGTTTCAATCACATGTATGCATTCATTCATTTATTTGAGGGATGGTTTTCGAGAGCTCTTGTGCAAGTCACAAGGCTGAGGGATTCAGGGATGAGCATGTAAGACGCGGTGTCTGCCATTTAATAACTCCTGCCTTGGTATTTCTCTCTCCTCCCCTGCTGCTTTCTTACTATCTATGCGTGTCACAATCCACACTCCTCCAACCATTCATGGTGACCCTGATTTCTGGAAAGATGATCTTCATGCTCATAATTCTCCGCAGTATGCTTTTCTTGGCCAAACTGGGAGTTATGGTTGACTTCAGCTCCTCAGATGTTTCATCATGAAGAGCAGGATCCTCTTATGGACCAGGAGGATCATGGACTTAGAAAAGTTTTTAGGGCATATAAAGTTTTGACTTCCTCTCCAAACAGCATGAGTCTTTGAAAGCTGTACAACAAATCTTTGGCTTATATGATTATTGTTTTGGTATATGTTATGAATATTTTCAGAATCAGGACAATTTGACTTCTAAACTACACACACACACACACACACACACACACACACACACTGCACACATATACCATGATACGTACACACACTGCACACACACTGCACACACACACACACACACACACACACACACACACACCCCATGTGCAAACACACCACATACATACACATACAGGTATATGTGTGCACACACACACATGTGCATACACACACACACACACACAATCATTCACTCATAAAGAGGCAGTGGTTTAGCCACACCTGCATTTGGCTCATTTTAATTTCCTAGTACCTAGTTGTCTAACAGAATCATTTGTTTTCGGTTGCTTTCTATTTTGCATACTGACAAACAGATGGCAAAAGGTTTGAGATGGGGTTAAGCATCATTCTTGTTTGTACTCTGACAATGCCAAATGACATGGTATTTCCCCAAGAGGATGCCCTTCTTTGTCTTCCCTGGCATCTGGTGCCTCTCTTAGCACAGTGTAGGTCAGGTCCATTTTCTGACATGCTTGGGACTCTGTGTTTCTGAGTTTGGATTTTATTTTAGATTTGGGAATATCTGTATATACTTACCAATTAAACAACCCTAACCAGAGAATCTGAAATTCAAAATGTGGTAAACATTGGGCACCAATGTGTGGCCCGGGCTGTGTCACACCTGCGTTCAAAAGCCCAGACTTTGGAGCATTTTTGATTTCAGACTTTTGGATTAGGTTCATCAGCCCACCACACAACTGCTGGCTTTTCTCTTCCCTCAGCTGCCGAGTAGAAAGTACTCTGGGGATCAGATTCAGGCTTCCCTTGCTCCCTCTATTCAGTAACTACAAAAGTACCTTGTTTGTTGTGAGCACTTGGTAAACATTTGTGGGAAAATTAATGGGTCACCAGATGGTAACAAGAGTTTTCAAGTTAATTTTAACATTGAGAAAAGCCAAAATGACTTAAAAAAGTGTTTGAAGTGACTTGTGCCTCACGGAAACTGTGCCTTTGCTAGTAGCAAGGAACCACAGGCCAATAAAGAAAGAAGACACAGGAGCTCTTTAGATAGCTGTAGAAAAACTCAGTCTATGTCATGACTATCAAAGCAGCTAAATGGCCACATCATGTCTTGGAGTAATACGAAGTGTGAAAACAAACTAAAGGTTTAAATAAAGGTAGCTTATTATTTTTTTCCCCAGTGGCAGAGTAAAGGTTAGGAACTACTGATCCGGAAACTAAACAAGATGAATTCTGGTCTTGGCTCTGGCCAGCTCAGATTGCTCTTGGTAAGTCATATAAAGTGCATAAGGAACAGATCACTAATATATTCCTTCCTCATTTATTGATTTATACAATCCCAATTTTGTACATATTGATGATTATATTCAGCTAATTAATTAATTCAGTTAAAAAATCTAATCTATACTTTGCACCTCCCTTAGAGCTAGAGCTAATCATATAGTATAGTTCTGACCATGTGACAGTACAAAAACGGTAATGGACGGCTGGTGAGATGGCTCAGCGGGAAAAGGTGCCTGCTGCCAATCCTGAAGACCTAATTCAGTTTCTGAGACCCACAAAGTAGGAGGAGAGACTCCTGCAACTTGCCTCCAGCCTCTACATACACGCCATTGCATATATATATGTATATGTATATATGTATATATGTATATATATCCATCTCCACATCCACATATACACAGTAAGTCAATGTAAAAAGAAAAGAATTATAAAAAACTATGAGCTGGCACTTCCTCCTTTCCTTTGTTCCAGCTGAAGGTATAGGCGTAAGGCAGGAAGGAATGTGGTGGCCATACTGAGACAAGGGACCTTCTGAAGCCTGGCTCTGCTAGCCTGTTCTGTGTCACTATAACAGAATATCTAAGGCAGGGTGCTTATAGAGATGTTTATTTGCCTTTAGAGTCTGGTGACTTGTGACAGCCATGCTGGTGAAGGGCCTCAGCTCTGTCATAGCATGACAGAGAAGCAGAGAGAAAAATGGTCATGTACAGAAGGGGCATGTGTTCAATCAAGGGTGCAAGAGACCAGTGAAGAATCAGGCCCAAACTTTTTGTAACAACTCACTCTCTTGAGAATGAGTCCATTCCTACCTACCAGACCCTAATCTTTCATAGGAGACAGCATTAGTTTACTCTTGAGGAAGCCTCTGATATAATCACCTTGTACTAGACTTCATCTCTTAAATGTTCCATGAGCCCAACACAGCAACACTGGGGGGTCAAACTTCCACCGTATGAACCTTTAGGGAACCAACCATATCCGAATCATAGAGAAGACATTTCACTCCTTGATATAATTTTGGGGCCACAATAGCAGAGTTGCACTAAGAGTTAGGGGTTTTTTGTTGTTGTTTATTTGGGATTAAACCTATGCCTTCATGTCCTGCACATGGGAGAAGTGCACCTCATCGCTGAGCTCTAGCCCTAGCCATTTTTGAATTATTTTCAAGTTTTATGATATGGTCTCACTAAGTTACCCAGGTTGGCCTTAAACACATTGAATTTGAGATGCTCTTCTCTCAGCCTCTTGTTACATTACAGGCATCTATCACCAAGCCTGGCTTGTAATTTTCTTAAGTTATGACATAATGATAGTTTTCTGATACTCATAGACAAACACACTGTTAGGTCATATCGGGATGCATTGGGCCACATGATTCCTAGAGTCCTGTTTGTTGGATGTGGCCTCCCAGTGTGTGACTGAAGCTTTTCTTTACCAATCTCTGAAGCACACTTGATTTTTTCAATGTGAAGCATTGAAGTGCCACTTTCCATCTCACTATTTTTGAAAACACGAAAGACTTTAGGCAGCAAGGTAAGTTTCAAGAACTCTCATAGTTTCAACAAATTTAAAATATCACTAACGATTACTCCAAATCTTAAAAGAAGTCAGATAAAGGTCGGAAAAATGGAGCAGCTGGTGAAGGAGCTTTCAGTCAAGGCTCATGACCCAAACTTAATGCCTGGATCCCATACTGTCAAAGGAGAGAACTGACCCCTGCAAGTCACCCTCTGACCTGCACACCCATGCCTGTTCTCTCTCTCTCTCTCTCTCTCTCACACACACACACACACACACACACACACACACACACACACACACACTATAAAAAGGGTCAGACAAACACTTAAGGGATTATTTTCTTAAACTGTGTGTTGCATCCCCATATGGAGTCATATAGCTAAATGTGGGAGTTGTACAAAAATTGGCAACACGAAAAGATTCTGCACAGCCAAAAATTAAAATTAAATAGTTGATGAACTCAAGGTGATTCTGTAGTGTTCACCTAGATCGATCACACGACTTTACCAGAGCTTTGGTTGTGAGTGCATATGTACTTCCCATTCCACATGCCAGCCACACCACACAACACCAGTGAAGGTCACCTGTGACACCTCAGCTCAGAGCTGAGACTCTTGAATGCCGAATTGAAATGTTTTTTTACATATAGAGTCCTCTGCTCTTATAGAAACAAAATGGTTTGATTAAGGAAGACAAAGAATATTTTTCTATTATCATTTCTCGGTATGCAAGTATCATTTTAATAAATCTCTGGATTATATTGGAATATTTAGTTTTAAAAGTTGGTTTAAAATATTTGGTTTAAAAGTTGATGAGCTTTATAAAAAAAACTCAGTGACTTCTGGCTTTAAGTTAGGACAAATTTCCTAACAATTTGTGGAATGATACTACATATATATGTATATGTGTGTGTATATATATATGTGTATGTGAGTGTGGTGGCAGTCTCAGAATTGATGATAAAAATTAAAATACTGATTCGATCTAAAAATGTTGAAGATATTTCATATCATGCATTATCAAATATTTAGCCAAAATTTAATTCTGTGTGGAAAATTAATAAGCATATCCATCTCATTCATGACAAAAAAATTAGCTTTGGTCTTTACTAAAATACATATTAACCAAAGAATTGTTTTAAATAATTTTTTATGGTTTCTTATCAGTTACTGTTTGATTTAGATACAATTTTATATGTTTATATACCCAAAGTCACGTAGAGACTTCTCAGCCAAAAAGAGGCTGTGAGTGAAACCAGTTTCAGAACTGAATCTAGATCACCAGGCAAATTCTCAGCTTTTGAAACAACAGAAAGAAGAGCAAAGGTTTTCTTTTTCATTATCATAGGTAAAATACATTGCCATGATTAAACATGTTACGATGGCGAGGACGTGAAGTAATGGTAAAAGAAGGTCTCAGTCTTCCAGTTTGCAGTGCCCACTAAATGTAACTGAGTACAATGACAAAAACGGCTTCGTTAAGATTTAGTAACTTTCCTTGTTCCAGGTTATTCCAACACAGTTTAACCTCTTACCGGATTCTAACTGCACAGAGAAATAGGTGTCAAAGTATTATTCGCAAGGTATGGATGGGCCAACTGAGACCATGAGGCTAAGTGATTTCTCAAAGCCACAAAGAAAGCCACTGCCAGGGAGGAGACTGGATTTAAGAAACCACACGCCTCTACCTTCACAATGCACCCAGCAGAGTGGTCAGAAGAGCATACACTAAAACAAGGCATAGCATTCAGTACCAAAGCTTTAGCTGAGGTTATCTCACACAGTTTGCTTTAGAAGACAGGATGTGGTCCCCCCACCCCCACCCAATCTTGGATATTCCTTATGAAGCAGTGCTGTTTATTCTGGAGCACTGAGAACGTATCAGAGTGTGTGGGTAGGGTGGGGTGGGGGTAGGGTGTGAATTCCTTTTGAGTGTGCATTTATGTGTACTTTAACTACTTTAAATTTACCCATAATGTAAAATCTACTCGGTGAGGGACAAAGACATACAATGTGTGGGAGACCCTTGTCTCTGGATATCTTCAGGAGAGTACCAGACTTGAACATTAGCTAAGAATGCAAGGCAACAGTACAGAATGCGCAGGCATGAAAAGCTGTGGGAGGAGCTGTGGAGGGTAAGGAGATGCAGCTAAGGAGGCTTCCCGTCCAAAGTAACACAAGTTGAACATCCTCAATCAACAAAAGCACCAAGGCTGAAACATGTCAAAACCCTATACCTTTTGAACACAGAGACGACACAAGTAGGAAACAGTACACCTGAACCCATGTGCTAAACAGCAGCCAAAACTCAAGTATGTTAAAATACTATATAAAATGGGCTTCAGGTTATATGTATAAGGTATATATAAAACATGAATGAATATCAGTGCAATGCCCCAAATATTTCATGTTATATGTGCAAACATTTGCGAATCCCAAATTCCAAACACTATGGTCTTGACCATTCTGGATGAAGGATGCTCAGTCCATATGTGAGCTGGGCTTGGGGATGGGTAAGATGTCAATAGGGCAAAGGTAACAGGGGATAGCATGAGATTTTCAAAACCTGGATGAAAGAGGTTTGTCCAACTTGTGTGTATGATCTGTTTCCAGACGCTGCAAATGACTACAGACATACACATTTACTTCTGACAGTACAATTCTTTCTAGGTGTAGAACCTCAGAGAAGTAAACCAAAATGCCAAGGCCACACAGTTGGCATAAATGGTAGCACAGATTCAAACATGGGCACATTTGATCTTCCAGCTTCGGTGCTTAACTGCTGCTGTAGACTGGAGGCTTTTGTCCTCTCAAAATGCATATGTTGAAATCTTAATCCCAATGAGATAGTATTGGAGGTGGGACATTCAGTAAAAGGCAAAGGATTTACATGATCTGAAAAGAAACTGGAGTATAAGGTGGTGCCTTTAGAAATTGAGTAGATCATGAGGGTGTAACCCTCACAGATGGAAATAACCAGATGCCTTATAACAGAGGTCACAGAACAGTGGTTCTCAACTTGTGGGTCACGACCCCCATAGCAGTCACATATCAGATATCCTGCATATCAGGTATTTATATTACGATTCATAATAGTAGCAAAATTAAAGTTATGAAGTAGCAGTGAAATAATTTTATGGTTGGGGGTCATTACAACATGAAGCACTATATTAAAGGGCCTTAGCATCCAGAAGGCTGAGAACCATTACCATAGAGAGCTGGTTAGCCCCTCCACACAGTAAGAAGGCAGAATCTATAAACCAGGGCGTGGACCTTTGCCAGGCACCAAGTTGGCCATCACCTTGACTTTGGACTTTCCAGCCTCTAGCAATGTGAGGAAAAAGGCTTTGCTGTTTCCAAGCTACTCAGTGGTGTCACATTGTAGCAGCCAACATATTTCAAGACGGTCATTATGATGCTCTGTCTCCCCATCAAGGTACAATTTTTCTGCCTTCACTTTGCAATCTTTAACCAGAAAGGTTCTTGTTGTAAATGACACTCACCAAATCCCCAAATACAGATTAGGCTTGCAGTTGAAAACAGAGCCATCTTTTGGGGAGGCCAAGTGACCTTGCTTTGCCATAGTTTTGAGCACTGAGATGCGTCACGCACCTGCTGCTCTCTGGCTGCCATGAAGAATTTTAGGGAAGGCAGCACAAATCTGGCCATCTATGCAGTGTGGGCCATCTTAGGCAATGAGTTTAATCATCGTGCATCGGGGTAAGAGCTGGGTAGTCACAACAATTCATAGAAATGCAGCCTGAAGCCAAGACACGCAGCAAGCACCCTTGGTATTTTTTGAATAAGGAATGATATAAGTATACTGTTTTTGCTCTTCAGACAGTTTCCAAAAATACCACTCTATTGTCATTTTTACATGAGAATATGAGCTTGAGAAGAAAGGTTCATTCTCCAGTGGTATGGCCTCCTCACATTGATGAGGGCACTATACACCAGAAGATAAATGGGAATGCAGAGGCAGCCTCTCCAGCCTTCCTGACTGCTGGCGTGCTGCTCTTCGCCATCTTCACTGCTCTGCTAGCCTAGGGGTTTTCCTTTGCTTGGAATAGCTGCTATTCATAGGAATCTTCTTAGACTCCACTTCAATGTTATCCACTCTTTAAGTCTTTTTATTTGATGCAATGTGATGGTAGCCTAATCCACGGCAGCTTTTCTTCATGCTCACTTCCTTTCTCCAGCTCTGTTCTATGAGGACAGGAAACACTGGCCCCAGTATCTCTACAGTGATGAGAACTCAGTAATGAGCAAATGAATGAACCTCCACAATTCCCTCCTGTGAGTCCTGCAGAAAAATTTGCTCTTAACATTCATTTAGCATTGAATATGTTAAACTGACCATAAAAATGAGAAACAATATGCCTATCTCTCTTGGACCATCAATATTCTGACTTACAATGGCATCATACCTCTCATCTCCTGCTACAGTTTAGATGCTCAACAAATGTTAACGATAAGAGGATATAATACTAACTAATTTAATGGCTTATTCCGATGTGAATTCTCAAGTTTCTAGATATAATGAACAATATACATATACCATATATATGTATGTGCACACATACATGTATGCATACATGGTGAGCATCAGTGATTGTGCTATAGGTACACATGAAGAAAAGTCAGGGATCCTGATGAGAAAGTCATATCAATGACCACAGTATCTCCAAGGATGCAGCAACCGAATTTCCTAACTGATAAAGAAATTGCTTCCCATGATGGAACACTTATTTTTTTTTAGTGAGATTTTTCACATGTGCTCTGTGCATTCACCTCAAGTACCACATTTCCTCAGGACTATCACAGTATTTATCAATGGTTTCTGATTTGTGGCCCTAACACTGAGTTATTGCAACAAATATCAGTTTCCTCAGGTATATGTCAAAGTAGACCAGAGACTATAACTCTCCATGGTGTTTTATGATGTGAACTGGTAGATCACAGACGTAAAAGACAATCTGATGGAAGGGTGCAAATGGTCACAGTTATTCATACTTCTACTGTGGGGGTTTTATAAATAAACTAATAAATATTTTCACCTTGCAATAGGTTCAAGTTAAGTGATTTGATGACATTCTCTTGAGGTTTAAGGCTTGTCTTTAATGTGAAATACAAATCATATTTCTTGTGGACACATTTTAATAATAAACTTAAAAGCACATGAGACTAAAATAAGGAAAACATTGCAATGAAAACCAGACAAACTATCTACCACTTCAAAAGGAGTGAATGAAGACGACTCGTCAACACCCCAACGCCAACAACCTCAACACAAAATGCCACATATGGAAACAGGGCTTCATGGGAAGAAATCAATAAGGATGGGAGACTGAAAAAACATTTATGGGAGAAATAGGTAACTGACCACATGGGAAAAGCACTCACCCAAACACATACACATAGACGTGCACACACATACAACTTGAGGGTACACTTGATTTTGGTTCAAGGTATTTCCTACCTCTTTGCAAAATCACACTGCCCCTTTCCCCCCCAAAAAATTGGCTTTGTATCTTTGAAACTTAAGATCAGATGCTGAATCTCTTTGGTTCCTAAAATTTGAGACTACCTTCAAATAGAAGAATTGGATGACTTACTGTAAGGGGAGTCCTCACTGTCTCCCCACTTTGCCACTCTGATCTCAACATTATGATGTTTACAGCATGTGGATCTCTGTGGAGCAACTCACCTCTGGGTCCTGTAATGACAGGTCGGTGATGCTGTGTGAATGCTGTTCCCAGGGAGGAGGTCTGCGAAGGGGAGGGGCTGCTGAAACCAGACTTCTCAGACTTCTTCAGTGTGGTTGGAGATGGCATGCCTGGTAAGAAGGGTTGATTGTTGAGGCAACTTTAATCTATACAACAATTTGCGTGATCAAAAAAACAATACTTAGAGAGTGGAAAAAGAAATAAAATGGAATCGTATGGAATTTTATATATGGGTAAATGGAAATTTATACTGAATTACTTTGGATTTGTCACAGGAACAAACAGGTAAGAGAAAGGCTCCCCTTTCAGGTGGTTCTATAATTTATTTAAATTTATTGTATTATGTCATAGTCCATTTTGGGGCTGTTGATTTTTCTCTACATGGGGTTTTCTGTGTCTTGGATCTTCAGTGTCCCCTGCAAAAGACCTGCATTGTAAGATCTTTATATTCACAGTGGTTCTATCACAGAGAGGGGAACCTTTAAGAGGCAGGTCAAGGGGGAGGTCTTTAGTTCACTGCGGACATAGCATTGAATGGGATCCTGGGAGCGGATCCCTTCCTCCTACTGTCTCCTGCGTCCTGGCCAGGAGGTAAGCAGCTTTACTTGCCATATTCTCCCCGCCTTGCCACCAAGCACTGGTGAGTCTGGGAGGTCCACCTGAACATGAACCAGATCCTCTAAAACCACAAGCCAATGTGATTCTCCTCGAAAGCTGCTTCGCCCCCCCCCCCCATACTTGTCATAGTAATAGAAAGCTGACTTACACAGGCTTCAACTTTTCCAGTGACTCGGTCACGTGTCTGTGACCTCTGGGACCCTTACAAAGGAGGCTGCTTAAGCACACAAAGACAGCCTCACATGCAATCATTTTGTCTTGTCAGTTACCTTATTTCAGCACCAAAGCATTTTTCTA
>CABHPH010145248.1:13107-40130 GCA_902168325.1 Peromyscus nudipes | reverse complement strand
TATGAGAAGGGAGCGGGAGTTAAAATGACAGTCTAGACACTGACCTTTTTATGATTTTAAATGCTGATGCCTGACAATAATTAGATACTGTTCTGGTTAGCTTTGTTGCTGACACCACTGGGAAGGAGGACCTCAGCTGAATAACTACCTCTGTCAGATGGCTGTGGGCATAGTTATGGGGCACTTTCTCAATTGCTCACTGATGCAGAAAGGCCCAGTCCACTGTGGGTGGTGTCATCCCTAGGCATGTAAGCCTGGGCTGTAGCAGGAATCTTAAAAGTTCTTATTAATAAAAACAAACCCAGAGCCAGGTATTGGGGCGAATGCTGAAAGATCAGAGAGACAGAACAGGCCACAGCTTCTTCACCTTGCCAATTCCTCAGCTGATCCTGTTTCCTCAGACTGGAAGCCTCTGAGTCCTTATCCAAATGGATCTCAGCTGAACTGCTTCTCGAAAGCCTGAAAGCTTAACCAGCCTAGTTCCTGGTCCTCACGCCTTATATACCTTTCTGCTTCCTGCCATCACTTCCTGGGATTAAAGGTGTGAGTCACCATGCCTAGCTGTTTCCAGTGTGACTTCAAACTCACAGAGATCTGGATGGATCTCTGCCTCCCAAGTGATAGGATTAAAGGCGTGTGCGCCACCATTTTCTGGCCTCTATATCTAGTGGCTGTTCTCTTCTCTGACCCCAGATAAGTTTATTAGGGTACACAATATTTTGGGGAACACAATATCACCACACTGGGCTGTATAAGAAAGATAGCTGAGTAATCCAGGAGCAAGTGAACTGTACTCCTCCAGCCTTTCTGCCTCACTTCCTGGCTCTAGATTCCTGTCTTCAATGCCTTCTCTGGCTTCCCTTGATGGGGGACTGTAACCTGTGAGCCAAATATACCCTTTCCTCTCTAACCTAGCGTTGATCAGTGTTTTATCACAGCAACAAGGAACCTAACTAGGACACATGACCGCTAAGGAAAGACTGACTTTAGCTCTTATTAAGGAAGAAACACTTTTTCATTGCTAAACTAAATATTTACTTTATGAATACTTTAAGTATGGGGACAAATATACACTATTTTACTACTTTTGGTAAGATTAATTCTTGAATTCTTTCCTGAAAAAGCTCTGATACGCTGAAGTAAGGTCCATTTTTTCTAGGTTAATATTTATGTAAACATTTTAATTCTCTTTGTGTGAAGCTCATACTAGACAAGATCCCATGACAGAGAACAGCAAATGGGCACAAAATCCCACCCTAACCAAGAAGCTATTTACAAACAGTAGTTGCTGGGAGAATGAGAATCCGCTGTCTTCAATGGATTGGTACTGGACATATCAAAAAGGACAGACCACATGCTCAGGAACTGTCGGCCAACAGAAAAGAGACTCCGTGTCTGTTGGTTCGATTTTGTTTTGGGGTTTTCTTTTCTTTTCTTTTTTTCTTTCTTTCTTTTTTTCAGGAGAAAGAATATAAAGAGAGGTAGGTGGGGAGAGGATCTGGGAGGAGTTGCTGGAGGGGAATGAAAACTGGAAACAATAAAAAAAGAAGAGAACCCCATATGTATAGAGGCTGCTCAACAAACACTCATTAAATGCATGAATAAAAGTGCGTGTGTGTGTGTGTGTGTGTGTGTGTGTGTGTGTGTGTTGCTTTATATGTGGTGTACATATTTGTTACTATGAGTGTGTACACATGTATGTAAGGGTGGGTGCAGAAGCCAGAGGTTGAGATCAGATGTCTTTCCTCAATAATTTTCATCCAGTTTTGTTTTTTTGAGACAGATTCTCTCATTGAACCTAAAGTTCATTGAGATGACTAGACTAGAATAAACCTAACCATGGAGGTGAAAGATCTCTACAAAGGAAACTTCAAATCTCCGAAGAAAGAGATTGAGAATAACACTAAAAACGGAAAGACATCTAACATTTGTGGATTGGTAGGGTCAATATTGTAAGCTGGTACAAAAGTAATTTACAGAATCAATGCAATCCTAATCAAAACACCTACAACATTCTTCACAGAAAAAGGAAAAAAAAATCCCTAAATGCATATAGAACCAGAAAGACCCCAGATAGCTAAAACAATCCTGAGTAAAAAGATTAATACTGGAGGGATTGCCACTCTAGACTTCACAATATAGAGCACAGATACAAGCTGTTATAGAGTGCTGTGGATATCGCTCTGTATAAATAAAATGCTGATTGGCCAGTAGCCAGGCAGGAAGTATAGGTGGGACAAGCAGAGAAGAGAATTCTGGGAAGTGGAAGGCTGAGGCAGAGAGACGCTGTCAGCCACCGCCATGACAAGCGAGATGTAAAGTACTGGTAAGCCATGAGCCACGTGGCAAGGTATAGATTTATAGAAATGGGTTCATTTAAGATAGAAGAACTAGATAACAAGAAGCCTGTCACGGCCATACAGTTTGTAAGCAATATAAGTCTCTGTGTGTTTACTCGGTTGGGTCTGACTGGATGCAGGACTGGCGGGTGAGAGAGATTTGTCCTGACCATGGGCCAGGCAAGACTGGAGAAAATCCAGCTAGCTACAATAGAGTGCTGAGACCTGAGCACCTGGGTCCTGACCTGACTGGGAAAATGATGAAGAAAGGACAGACACACAGCTATGTGTACAGAAAACCTGGTGCTGGGTGTGCTCCGTGTCTGATGGAAATGCACCAGGTGCTGGGTGTGCTCTGTGCTCTGATGGAGATGCACCACATGCTGGGTGTGCTCTGTGCTCTGATGGAGATGCACCAGGTGCTGGGTGTGCTCTGTGTCTGATGGAGATGCACCAGGTGCTGGGTGTGCTCTGTGTCTGATGGAGATGCACCCGGTGCTGGGTGTGCTCTGTGTCTAATGGAGATGCACCAGGTGCTGGGTGTGCTCTGTGTCTGATGGAGATGCACCGGGTGCTGGGTGTGCTGTGTGCATCTCGAGTTCAAGAATAAAATAGGACAAACCAGGTTATCTCTTTTGTCCCTAAGACATTATCAGGGGAGTCTAGAACAATGCTCTGACAAGAATGCAACTCTAAAGAATGTTGTCTTAGTTAGGGTTTCCATTGCTGCAATGAAACACCATGACCAAAAAGCAAGTTGGGGAGAAATGGGTTTATTTGGCTTACACTTCCACATCACTGTTCATCATCGAAGGAACAGGGCAAGAACCTGGAAGCAGGAGCTGATGCAGAGGCTGTGGAGGGGTGCTGCTTACTGGCTTGCTTTCCCTGGCTTGTTTAGCCTGCTTTCTTATAGAACCCAGGACACCAGGCCAGAGATAGCACCATTCACCATGGGTTGGGCCATGCCCCATCAACCACTAATTAAGAAAATGCCCTACAGCCCGATCTTACGGAGGCATTCTCTCAACTGAGGGTCCCTCCTTTCAGATGACTCTAGCTTGTGTCAAGTTGACATAAAACTAGGCAGGACAAATATATTCTCGAGTTCAAGAATAAAGTAGGACAAACCAGGTTATCTCTTTGTCTCCAAAGACGTTATCAGGGGAGTCTAGAATGATGTTCAATTCCACATCTGCCAGCACAAGGCCTTGGACCACAAGGGACTTAAGCAGAGGTAAAAATATCCCCAGGAAAGGGCATTGGCAAAATACAGAATAGACAAACAAACCAAACACCAGAATTGAAACAAGAAAGGCCCAGGCCAGAGCAATTCCTACATCTCTTGAGCATGAAGCTGTGCACCTGCCATGTTGGGTCCCTGCCTAATGCTGATGCACTGGAGGTAATAATGCCCATACCCCAGAACAGTGGAGGCGACATTCACACCCTAGGACACACTACAACTGCTAGATACCTTTTCTCAACTCTGGAGAACAACCTCAAGATTCTTCCATCATACTCATTTTTCTAGGAGGATGTGACTGGCTCTTCTACCACCTTTAGCTGCTAATCAGTTGTTAGGCTTAGAGGACACTTGAGTTCTTCCTGGTATTAACTATTAGATTGCCAAGCTGCATTTCCTCCCTCTTTCTGGGAGTAAACAGAACCAACTAATTAATCAGAAATAACAGCTAGTCCTCAAGGCCCTTCAATATGCTGCGTTTGTTCCTGATTCTCATATTCCATCTTCTTCGTGTGGAGTTCTGATACTCACTACTGTAGAAAAACCCAACTGTCCCAGACTCACGCCTGTGTCCCACCATCTCACAAAGTGCTGTCTTCCTGCCGGGTGCTTAGAAATGATTTCACTAGAGAGAAACCTTTAATATTTGTTTCCTAAGTTTAACATTTTGCTGCTATTTAGTCTGAAGAGTTCCTCATTAGTTTAGACACAAGGTTTAATGGTTCTTCTGCTCACAGTATTTTATGTTTATATACGGCATGTATCCTACATCAAGACTCATTTATTTTCTCCTTTGGTGTTAAATATTACATTGTCAAGCAAAACTCATGTCTTACACACAAGCATTATTTTTAAAAATAGTTTAAAGATTCTTTTCAATTTATTTTTTTAAATATAGTTTTGTACTGGGTCCTATGTACCATGAACTCTTGGCAAAGGAGGATAGTTTACAGGCTTGGAGACATGCCAAGCCTGACCCTTCAGCATAGTTTTCACCCCAAACAAGGTATCACTCACAATTATTTGCTTTCTGTCTACACTCAAACCATTCCTCTTGTTTACCTGCCAATTTCTTACCTATACAGCATGAGCTTAACATTGCAGTACTTCATCAAACCTGCCTGAACTCCCCAAAGTCGACCCCACTTACTGTCTGTGTTACCACAACACATGGTCTATATTACCGACGAAGTGTGTTGTTTTTCCTTCTTACTAACTACGAGCTCTCTACGAGGAAGGGCCCTGTCACAGGTGTTTCTGCATTTCCAACATCTGCATGGGAGGCTCTCAAACAATCTGGACTTTAGATGAGGCAGAAATAAAGAGCACACAGCAGAATTCCTTGTATTCTGAAAGCCAAATATAGGATAGACTTGTTTATCTCCATAAACATGAGCCAATGACTTCTGGAGCCCAAAGTAGTAAACTTGGTCTATTTAGACCTACTGGACATCAGCGTCACTCCTTGGTATCTGTCACCAAAAAGGGTCTCTTTTGCTCAGGCTTTCTAATGCCCGCAATCAGAGAGATTGGGATGAATTGAAAATTGGAACCCTTGAGCTGTCAGTTAGTCAATCCATATCACACAGCCGGAGGCTTCTACAACCCAGGAGAGCACAGTGAGTCCCAAGATTCCTTGGCTGAATAGTTCAGTGGATACAGGCATGACAACCATAGAACCAAGTAGGCCATTTGTGTGGAAAGCTTTGAAACAGAAATCTTGTAAAAAAAAAAAAAACAAAAAACATTCTTTTATGACTCAAATCCCATGACTTCTGCATTGGAAACCAATTTACAGCTCACTCTTGTCAGGAAGAGTTAAGTCCTAGGAGCCATGGTCAAAGGAGGGCAAGAGAGCCACCTGGTGGAAGTGGACTGTAAGGCCCTTTGCACAGTCGGCTGGGTAAGCTCAAGGTTAGCTGCTAGCTGATTCAGTCAGTGTTTACTGAACAGTAGTGTTCCTTGCAAAGCTGTGACTACCCCGAAAGGAAGAGCTGTCAGGGCACATGGAGACCATGGAGGTGACTGATATTCCAGGTTCCCCTTCTTTCTCAGCACTTCAGAATCTTCAGCAATCCTCACGCCATGGCCCTGTTTCTACTGTGTCTATGGCTGATAACAACCATATACACTTGCCTGGTATCTTTCCTTCCATATTTCATGGTGATTTAGAGGAATAACGCACAGTGCTGGCAGGATGGCCCAGTGGGTAAAGGTGCTTGTCCTCAGGCCTGACCACCTGAATTGGAGCCCTAGAACCCACATAGAAGGAGAGAACCATCTCTCCAAAGTTGCCTTTCAAACCACATGACTTCATTGGGGATGTCCCCATTGGCAGCCCCACTCACAGCCATTTCACCTCATTTGAGGGAGAAGCCAGGTGTTAACAGAGTTACATGTTCTGCCTCGTGTCCGCACACAGTAAGAATGAGCCGTTCTGATACCCTGGGAATGTGACTCCTGGCCAAGCCAGGGATTTGCTGGGCCTGGCTGTACCTGGGCAAACTGACCTTTCTATCGACCGGCTGCATGGTCAGAGTCCTGGCTCAGGCTCTCCTCAGCAAAGATAAGAAATGAGACAAAGGCCAAAGCACAACCAATAAGATTTTAAACCTGTCTGTCTTGAAATGAAGGCTTGATTCTGTCTAAATATATTTAAAGACAGGTGTCTAACCTCAGAACATACACAGGGGATCTAAACATTTAAAGACGGGTGTCTAACCCTCAGAACACACACAGGGAATGCACATTGTTCATGCTTCCAGCCAGGCAGTGAACTACCCACTTTACCTGGCAACTGCTTCTGGAACAATAACCACAGGAACCTGCACCTGAGTGTAAAGAGCACGCCATGCAGTCATATGCACTTGGATTCTGAACCGAGGGAAATACTGATACCTGCCCAACAGGCTGTTTGTATAAATAGTTATTCAGTTCGGTTCACTGAACATTGATGTAAGACATGGCTCCTGCAGGCATGGGGCACCTCAGGGAATGCAAAGCGGGCCATGTTCACATGTGCACATCCCTGTCCCAAACACTTGGAGCTCATCTGGGGAGGAACTTGGGTTATGACAGACAAGAATGAAGAGAGTCAAGAATAAGATGTAGGAACTGAAGAACTAATGGTTATACAGATGTTTTCTAAATACGCCAAAGAACATGAACAGATAGTCCAAGAGAAGGCACTGGATTAGAAGAAGTAAGCTTATTTTTTTAAAAAGAAAAGATTTATTTATTTTAGGTGGATCAAATATTTCATGTGAAATATGTAAAAATGAGGTGCCACAAAAGGATGCCTTATACATTTAATATAAAAATTGCACAGCTCTTCAGTCTGTGTCAGTTTACCAGACAGCACACTTTTTCTCATTGGTTTGCAAATCATGTGATGTGCAAACATTTCCCCCTTATTCCTTTTTCAACTTTTTTAGGGTCTTTTGTCAAGAAGATACTTTAAGTTTCTTCATACTCAAATATGTAAGTTACAGTTGACAGGCTTAGGGAAAAAGGTTCCCTAATGGATAATTTCCTGACATGAAAATGTAAGAGATATGCTATCCAAACAATTGGCTAAAACTTAGGTTGAAAAGGCTTGGGCCAACTCTAAGAATGTGAACTGGGGCAACCGTCTGACAGACTCTGTTAAGAACACTGAAGACAGTTCAGTAGGTACCCTGGCCATCTGGCCCGGTGACTTCAGTTTGATCCTTGCAACCCATATGGTGGAAGGAGAGAACCAGCTCCTGCAGGCTGTCTTCTGACTTCTACATACACGCCATGGCAAACATGCACCTACACAGATGTATGGGTACACGTATACACATGTACACACACATATACACACATAATAATAATAATGTAACCATAAAATAAAAGACTCTGTTAGTGGTTTTAAAACCTGTGTCCTGGCTGGTTTTATGTCAACCTGACACAAGCTGGAGTCATCTGAAAGGAAGGAACCTCAACATGGCTCACAGAATCAACTAAGCAGGGCTCATAGGGGCTCACAGAGACTGAAGTGGCAACCATGGAGCCTGCATGAGTTTGCACCAGGCTCTCTGCATACATGCTGTGGTTTAGCTTGGGGATCTTGTTGGACTCCTAACAGTCAAAGTTGGGGTGTCTCTGACTCTTGCCTGCTTGTGGGACCCTTTTCCTCCTATTGGGTTGTCTTGTCCAGCCCTGATATGAGGGTTTGTGCCTAGACTTACTGCATCTTGTTATGCCATGTTTGGTTGATATCCCCGGGAGGCCTGTTCTTTTCTGAATAGAAACCAGGAGAAGAGGGAGACTGGGAGGCTGCAGTTGGGATATACTGAATGAGAGAGGAATAGCTAGCTAGATATGCTCCATAAGATTGGCTATAAGGCATTTTCTTAATTAGCAATAGACGGGGGTGGGAGGGGACCCAGCCATCCCTGGGCTGGTGGTCCTGGGTTCTATAAGAAAGCGGGTTGAACAAGTCATGAGGAGCAAGCCAGTAATCAGCACTCCTCCATGACCTCTGCATCAGCTGCAGCCTCCAGGTTCCTGCCCTGTCTGAGTTCCTGTCCTGATGTCCTTCAGTGACTAACTGTTACCTGGAAGTGTGAGCTGAATGAACCCTCTCCTCCCCAAGTTGCTTCAGTCATGGTGTTGCATCACAGCAATAGAAACCCTAACTAAGGCAACACGGAACTTTTAATTCCCAAGAATCTTTATCTTTAGGAGCTGACCCGACAGGTTTGATGCAATGGGATATATGTGAATATGTAATAGTGTTCATGTACAAAGATGCTAGTGTAGCACTATATAAACTTCTATTTGTTCAAAGAGAAAAGGGAGACTAGTTATAAAAGAAGTTACTCATAAAGTAGGCTTTATTCTTCTTGCAAAATGATAGTTATATACACCGAAAGTAAAAAAAACTTCGTAATATATTAAGAGTACAGTTTGTATGAAACCTGTGTGTATGTATACACATTAATATGTACAGGGAGAGCTCTTAATAGATATTTACTACACCTGCCTAGTGCTGTGCTCTGAGATGATGTTTTACGTCTTATACATCTTTATAATGTTTGACTTTCCTTTGACTAGCACTGCTTATAGCCAAGACTATGTTTTTTAAATTTAGGAAAAAATACCAAATATTAGAGCATACAGAAAAGGCGCTTCTTCCAAAGACTGGCCTGCTAGTTAGTCACACAACCAAGGTTTCCACTTCTCTACTTTGCAAATGCAGACTTTCTATGTAGATGCTGATGCTCTGGGACTTGGTCTGGTCCCACCACCAGGCGGGGCTTGTGTCCTCCCTGGACCACACAGAAGCCCCAGCCACGATGGTGGGTCAGGAGGCTTGCTCTAGAGCCACCGGAGCTTGCCACCCTCTCAAATAACTGTCACTTTACTTTGTTTCAAGTGACACATCCTTGCTAATGAGTTGAGGACACCTGAAAGCAGAGAAGGAAAACGAAGACTGAAGTGAGGAGGGTGGTGCTCAGGACAGGTTTAGCAGCCAGCTGAACACACTCCAGACATCACCCGGTGGTATTTGCTGTAATGCGCCTGCAAGACAGCAGGCTCCTTGGATGCCTGGGGGTTCACCGGAGAGCTGGGACTGAAATTTGAGAGCATAGTTACAACGCTGTTTCTAAGGAGACGGGGCAAGGCATCAAGGCTTGTTGCTATCTGTTGCAAAGCTGCATCCTTGGTTCAGCTACTTAAGCGTTTAGCAAATGTAGGGCATGAGAGTCAGAACCGAGCCATCAGTATTCAACAGTGAAAGGTGGATTTCTCAAAACGCTAATGTGACACAAGGTTGACATTTTCTTACTGGGAGGAGTAGTTAGACAACACGGATCTACACAGTTTAAATCAGCACCAGAGAACACAAGAAATCTACAAAAGAGACAGGAAGAGATATTTCAATTTTGAAACAAAATACATTTTACCAGTATTGGTCTGTCTTCAAGAAAACTGATTTGGCCCGCAGTGACAGTTTAAATGGAGAGCTGTATTCTGTCTTGTGAGGCACCTTGGCTTTGGATGTGATCATGCGTACCTGGCTCCTCGGATAATCGAGTGTGTTCATGCACTCCAGTACATGCCTATTCGGGTTGATGAGCAGATATCTAGATAGAAGTCATGGTGTCATGCTGAGTGCTATACCAAGTGTGAGCAGCTCAAGGTTGACATGCGGTGGGGGGGAACAAATACCACATGACTGACACTCCAAAATGGGAGGGGAAGAAGCAGATTTTCAAACAGACACCATGAGGATCTTGGAGGAAGGAATCCAAGGCTAGGGTCAGGCCAGGAGACCAACTCACCACAACAGATACAACATGCCCACATGAAATATGAGCACGGTCACATCATTCTTGGAATATGTTAGTTGCACTGGCTCCAGATGATTTACAAGGTTTTCAACAGACCCGACCCTAACCGCTGAGAGTCTCATGTCTTCTGGCTGTCACTGTTGTGAGATTGTCAGACATCAGGTGAGCTTATTCAGAGACAAGATGCTCTTGGGATGGGAAGAGGTGGCTCTGGCCAGCCCCCTCCTATGGACATCTCTGCCTCAAGAGCAGTCTCACCTGCCTGAGCACACGCATAAGCTGCCAGTACCTCTCTGCTGCTCAACTGAGAAATCCTGGTATACCACCCAACCCCTTCCCATCATCTCATGCTGGTAGAACACTGCCAAATCTAATGGCTCACACCGCAGAAGCACCTTCAAAACACCCCTGCATTTTCTCTTCCACTTGTTAAGTTCCTCATTCCCTCCCTGAGGAATGACCACCACAAATCTGGATCCGCCATCAACGGATTCTTGGGGAAGCATGTGGTGTTATGTGGTGTTTGAAAATCTGGTCCAAAATATCCCACTCCCTGCTTATCTGTCCCCACCCACTAGCTGGGTGTCTTCTTGTGTTAGGAGGTCCAGTGGCCCTGCATCTATCTGCTGGCTCACTGGTATTTCAGGACCAACTCTGTGTCCACGTGCTCTGCCCTGTCTCTCTTATGCTAGCCCCCAGTACTTTTCTAGACAACTCAACCACTGTGACAGCTGGCACAGGAATAGCCCCAACCACAATAAATGTCAGGATGACAAGGGCCCTACCTACTACTGCCTTCATCACACTGGGACCTGAGTGCAATCCCCAACACAGACTTCCAGAGGCATTTACTAGTTTATTCCTGGACAATACATGTGACACGAGAGCAGAGGGGGACTATGGCAGGGAGGAAGGGAACAGGCAAGTCAGGGGCATAAAGACAGCAGTGGGGACAAAGGAGAACAGACTGTGTATGAAAACGTCATAATGAAGCCCATTACTTTACACGTTAACTTTAGACCAATAATAAAACTGTAACGTAAGAAAAAAAAGAAAAGAAAAAGGCATTTCATGAAGTGGATTAGTCATAGGGAACCCTGCTTACTCTGTACTTCCAAAAAGGATATGCTATAGCTCAGAAAACTCAACCTTTTCAATGCTCTAAGAAGAGTGAGATGGAGGGAGAGCTAACTATCAGAAAGGTACTGGAAAATGACTCCTCCAGAGTCCTAGAAGCCCTGAGTCCCAGGAAAGGGAGGTAAGTCTGGCGGCTGCACCCATGCTGGAATCTTACTTCTTGTGTCATTGTGCCGCAGGACACTAAGTGAAGTCTTCAGCTGGGCCACAGCAAACAGGACCTACCACATCACCTCATCTTCAGCTCTGTCAACCCTACGCTGCACTAAGCTGAGCTAGGTCCTTTATCCTTCGTCCCTAATGCACAGCACCTCCTTATGAATATGAGGAGTTCGTATGTATTAACCGAAGCCAAGTGTGTGGGGTGCAGGATTTACTCAATCTCCCCCAGCCTGGTGCAATGCAGGCCAGGACTCCTAACATCCTTGCACTATGGAGGACAGGCATCTTCTGTTTTCTCCAACCCCATCATTTCAAGTATCTTTAAATGCTCATTTTATGGAATTTCTGATGAAAAACACACTTAAGTAAGTTGAAAGCAAAGAATCGAAACATTTGGGTATAAGTTATAAGCATTCCAAGTTGAGATATCAACTTCCCAGCTGAGTTAGATCCATGAGTTGTTCAAGGGCACCCTGAGAAACTGGGGTGATGGTCTTAGTTCGTGTCGACTCATGAACAGACTGTTAGGGCCTCTAGCAGGGACTTGTGTGTGAAGCAGGCAGCAGCAGTCTAGTCTCTGGCAGATCCTCTGCAGGCAGGGCCAGGTGTCAGGACAGAGGTGGCATTTGGGTTAGGAAAGTGGAGGCCCCATCAGAGAACCGGCAGAGGGCTGGGCATGGTAGTACACCCCTATAATCCTAGCTACTAGGGAGTCTGAGGAGAGAGGATGTGAGTTTGACACTAGCTTGGGTGAAAAGCAAGACTCTCCCCAAAACAAACAACAACAAAAGGAGAAGAAGAAGTTTGGGACTCAGGGTCCCGGCCTGCTCCAACACCCATGTCCCTGGCCCCCTTGCTCCAGGCCAGGTGTGATCTTCACCCATACTTCCCATCTACAACAAAGGTGACTCTATTTACCTTACAGGAGACAGGAAGCAGAAAGAAAGCGAATAGCAGAAATACTTTGACTAACAACTAAAAATGTCACTTGTAATAGTCAAGCTACAGTAACACCATAAACTTCATCTAACTGCCATTGTAGTTTCAATGGAACGAACCCTAATGCCTGGATGTCAGAACTCAATTCAACTTTGTTTTCACCAGGTTACACCAGTTTCCAGCATCCTGCTTGCAGGAGGTGGCAACAGCTGTAGGCCAGAGGAAGAAGATAACTATTTAAGGGCCCAGGGACACTAATCACACAGAAAAACCTTTGTAAAAGGACTTACTTGCCAATTTGGCACCAACGTGTTTCACCCAAGCACAGTCTCAACTATCATCCTAGAAGGACGGACTGCATGGTCATAGCAAAGGGAGGCGGTCTTGATTAACACAGTTCCTGGCATTCAGCCACCCTCGAGAATATCAGCAATGGAGCCAACTGAATATATGAGACTAAACAACTATGTGCAACAGCAACTACATGCAGCAGTACGTGAATGTAACAACAGCATGTGAGAACCAAATGTGTATAAAAATACGTGAGAAAAAACTGTACACAACATCACAAAAATGACAGCAAACTATACGGAGATGCGTGAGAGTTAAGCACCAGGGAGTTAGTGAGAGCTAGCGCTATACAATGATATGTGAATGAGAACTAAATGTATATAGTGATATGGTGACAGCCAGCTACACAACAGCACACTGAGAGCCAACTCGATGCAATGGTGTCTGAGTGAGTGTCACCTGGGTATAAAAGCACAGGAGTCAATGGTAAGTAACAGCACCTGGATCAACCACATAGAATAAAATCACTGTATGTGGAGGCATGTGAGTGAATGAACTTTATACAGGGATGTATAAATGAGAGACAATTGCATTAACAGCACATGAATGAGCCCAACACACTTTCTCATGAAACACATTAAATTCAGAATGACATATTCACCAGAATAATCCATCTCCATAAGTGCACGGTTAAATTTCCTAAGTAATTTACTTATCTGATAATTAATATTTCAAACATTTCCATCAGGGCTTGAAACAATGACTATATTATTTCTAAGTAATTCCAACTCTGATTTTACAGTTTCTGATTTTTTAATTAGGAAACCAGAAAGATCAATGTGTTAGGAAAACACAATTTCTTGATAATCAAATTAACTAAGATTAGAGTACAGACTTTCTTTATACTTGATAGGAATCATCCTGGGGTGAGTGGGGGAATCTTTATTCAAAGATTATAAGTTCCTCTTTTAAAAGTTTTCAAACTGAATATCCAAAGGGAACACCAACCATTTTGATGTTAAGATTAAAAACATAACATTTGGAAACACCAGTACTTCTACATCAATAATGAACTGCGTAGTACTGGAATACTCTCTTTCAATAAGACATTCAACAATAAACACAATTATAACAGGCTAATTTTTTCCCAAAAGAGATACAGAACATGGTGATTCCTTGACTTTATAATTTTTAGAAAAATTAAAAAACTTAGAAAAGCATGGCAAAAGTTCCACTAAACCAAGTATTAGCATTGGGATGTATTTAATTCCGGATCGCTCATGCGTTACCCAATAGGCTCATAAACCTGCCAAGCTTTAACTCTCTGTCCCAAGTTCTCTTCTGTTATTACAAGTTTGTAATTTTTTTTTTTTTTGAGACAGGGTTTCTCCATGTAGTTTTTGGTGCCTGTCCTAGATCTCACTCTGTAGACCAGGCTGACTCTGAAATCACAGAGATCTGCCTGGCTCTGCATCCTGAGTGCTGGGATTAAAGACATGTGCCACTGCCACCCAGCCAGACCTTTATTTTTTATTATTTTTTTTGATTTTTATCTAAAAAATTTTTTTATTCATTTTACATACCAACCACAGATCCCCTTCTCATCCCTCTTCCCACTCCCCCCACCCCCACCTAACACCCCCACCCACTCATCCCCTCCGCCAAAAGGGTAAGTTCTCCCATGGGGGGACAGGAAAGCCTGGTACATTTAGTTGAGGCAAGACTCAGCCCCTCCCCTCTGCCTCAAGGGTGAGCAAGGTGTCTGACCACAGGTAATGGAATCCAGAAAGCTGGTTCATGCACCAGGGATAGATCCTGATCACACTGCCAGGGGCCCCTCAAACAGACCCAGCTACACAACTGTCTCCCACATGCAGAGGGTCTAATCCAGTCCCATACAGGTTCCACAGCTGTTGGTCTAAGGTTTATGAGCTCCTATGAGCTTGGTTCAGCTGTTTCAGCCTACTATATGATTGGTTACACAATGCTATGCTTACCCATATCCATCAAAGTATAAGTTTAAAAGCGAATTCATAAGACTGAAAAATGGCGAAATACTAGAAAATGAAGGCGGAAACAATACTCAGTTTTCCTCGCCCAGACTTTTTACCTTCTGTGTCGCTACCACTGGAAGCATTTTCAGAGTTCGTACAGCTGGTAGGTTCTGGCAAACTAGGAATATACCCTGGAGGAGGCAAACTCACGGTGTAGAGCCGACGTTCAGGCTGGGTCTTAATGTCGCCATCTGCAGAGAAAGGGGCGTGGCGGGCACTGGTAAATATTAGGTAACACAAGCAGACAGTTATTTGGCCTGATCACATTAGCGCTGTTTCTCCAATAACATTCAGTGAAGACAAGAAATCAAGTAACTCAATAAAACCAAATCACTGTCATAAACACTACATTTAAAAAGCCAAGTATTTTGTCAGGAAAGCAAGTTAGCTATATGACCAGTTGTGACAAGTGAACCATCTACAATTACTTAAATTCACATTAAGTTAGTAAAAATGTAAACCTGTGAGTTTTTGTAAGATGATATGAAATACACCTAACTCAGGAATGTGAAAAATATAAACAGTACAAACAACATATTCGTTATTATCATAACATGAACCTTCTAACATTTTTGTACCTTGTTCCCCCTGAATTTCGTCTCCACGTTTTCTCTGTAACATTTGCAGAGAATGTGGATACAGTCTAAAACACACACCCACAAATCTACAGACACATATATGCATACAAAGACACAACCATGTATAGACACAAACGTGGACACCCTCTCAGATCAACATGTGCACACAGACACTCTAAGTCACAAGTACCTGCAGATAGATACACAGACATGCAGAATTCAGGACAGTGATTAAAAGATCCATTATACATATAATATCCTTCTGACATCATGCAGTACACAATTCACATGGATTATATGTATTACATGAGCATTTAAAATTGAGTATAATATCATAAAATAATACAGCATAGTGTATAGTATTTTAGCCAGCATACTCTTTTAATAGTACAAAATATTCTATGCTATGGACAAATTATAATTGATCTTTTGATCACTGTCCTGAAATTCTGTGTGTGGGAGGTGGCTTTGAATAGTCACTGTCATGAACAGTGGCTACGGCCATCTGCATCGGTCACTTTCTTCACTTCTGTATTCAAGTACCTGACGAGTATCTGAAGCAAAGAAGTATTTATTTTGGCTCACAGTTAAAGGGGTTGGTCTGTTATGGCTGGAAAGGGGCCATGGAAGCAGGAAAATAAGGCTACCTGTACACATCTCTATGGAGCAAGAAGCAGAAACAGGACACAGAGAGAAACAAGGCTACAGACTTCAAGGCCTGCTCTCCAGAGATCTACTTCCTCCAGCTAGCCCAACCTCTCAAAGCTTCTACAGGGTCCCCAACAGTGCCATTAGGTGATGAACCTGTATCAGACACCTGAATGGCAATTCCACCCTGCTCTGCATCCCTTTGCGGGCTTGGCCATTTCGTTTCTTCTGACAAATTCTTGGAAATGGAATTGCTGATTTGAAAAGTCTGAACCTTTTGCTGTGTTTTCATATTTACAAACCAGATAAGGGATCTTTTCTCCCACACTCTTCAATATTTCCTTTCAATCCTCTTAAGTTTTGTCTTTTCATTTATAATATGTTAAAGTGACTCTCATATACACGGCAAACACAAATGGATACTCCCGCTAGTCTTTCACAGAATAACTAACATTTTATTTTAAACCAACAACTACCAATTTATTTTAAACTAACAAAGATCAATACAGAACAAAATAACATAGTGAAGATGTGCTTTTAAGACATTTAAACACAAAAAACATGAAACCTTTTCAAATTCCTCTGCCATCAATATATTCCACTCTCTGGAGGCTAAGTATTCAGAATGTTGCCAGAATTCTGGTTCTTCTGTTAATTTGATTCACACAGTTGATTAATTACTACGCCATTCCCTGCTAGAATCAAGGGCAGATGGAGATATGCTTCTATGTATACTAATCCTATCGTGGAACATCAACATTTGATCATTTTTCACAGGGTATTTTTGGAAGCTTTTAACCACTAAATCTTTCTTAATAAGAAAGTTAAACAGAACTTAGAAATGTCATTGTTCACTTAAATTATTGGATTGGATATAGGAAGTATTATGGAAGTGAAGTGTGAGATGAGTCAGACAATGAAAAATAGCGACACATCGAAGAACAGATTTGGAAGTGGAACGTGCCAGGAGACAGTCCTCCTCTGGTTGGAAACCACACGCTAACTCTACAGATGGTTTTAAACCGCAAATGATAACACTGCCATAGCCAGGGATGTCCAGGAGAGGCGGGAAGCTATGACCTGGGCCTCGGTTTGCTCAGATCACCTATAACAGTGTTTGGTTTCAATTTTCTATACATTTTCTCACTCTAACGGTAGGTATCAGACCTTTTGCTGGGGTGGAAGCAAGGTCAAGATGGGTTACACTTTATGGCATGGCCAGTGGACACTTCTTTCTACACCCCATCATCTTCATGAGGTGCAGCAATGCTGCTTCTATGAGCACAGCTCCCTAGATTGTTGGTCTCCCCAAGAGAGGACTGAAGACACAGGAAGGCAAGTGGGCATCTCCTCTCTGCCAATGAAAGCCATCAGCTCCTGTATCTCTAATAACACACAGGGGAGGCTGGTGAGGTTGACAATCCCTAAGCAGAAGGAATGCACTGAGCAGCTCTATTTACTTGTGGGATACTGCCAGGACGTATCTTCACTTGGAGCCACACCCACTTTTCCTTTTCTTCCCGGCTGTGGATTAGAACTCCTCCCCTGTCTATGCCCACAGAACATGGCTCCTTTGACTCCCCTCTTGTCTTGGCACCCAGAAAAACCACAGTGCTGGTGACTAGAGAGCCCTCACCTCTTCTGAGCGACTCCCCAGCAGCTAATGTCTAATCAGAAACTCCCCAAAGCCACCTGGACCCAGACATCCTGCTGTCCTTGGTGCTGCCCACAATCACTGCTGCTCTCCTCTCTCTCTAGTGGCCCTTACTTCTGCCTCAACATGAAAATAAACCAAGGAGTTCTGCAGCCATTTACCAACATTACACACAGAAACAGCAACCAAAATGCCTTTGGTCATACTGCTGCACCGTCCAATCTGCCCTGGCCACGGCCACCTCCATCCAGAGTTAGTGCTCTAGTGGTCCTCCTCTTTTCTCCGTGAGATCTGCTGTTGCAGCTACAGTGGCTTATACACCTCGTGAAACATACGAAGATTATTATATCTCTTTATTATAGTCAACACTTGGTCACATCACTAAAATTTTTAAACCAATTTCTATATTCACTGCTATTCTCCATCATCTCTGCCTCCTGATGTAGGCTGAATTTTGTTTTTGCTAAAGCATACAGGATGTTCTTTTGATAGGCATGTGATTGGAAAAATGCCTAAGTGATGCAGGTCCGAAAATACCTTCACGTGTTCCCTTCTACAAGATGTCACTCTACATTTACATCATGGGGGTACCATGGCACAGATCAGGAGGATACATGTGAGCCTGGTAAGTCCCCTCCTACTCTGACCTCTTGGGTCCTTTCCAGGAAAGCAACAAATGTTGCCATATGCTGTGGATTTCTGCAAGGCACTGGTGAACACGCGAACTGAACGACACACTATTCTTGTCTTAGCCTCTGCAGTGGATCTGATGGGAAACTCATTGTCTCTTGCTTTCCACCCGATTAACACTTCCTGGCTCTCATTCCAGTGGACCACCTAGGGGTTTGCATGCCTTTTGAAGAGAGTGCAACCTCCCAGGGAACAGTGTGCCACAAATCATTTAATCAACCTTCCACCCCCATTCCCGCCCCAGCGCTGGTGAGAAGGCTTATTAGCAGGTAAAAGTGCTTTTGCTGAACCTGACAACCTGAGTTCAATCCCAGAACATACACAGTGGGCAGAACTGGCTTCTGTACATTCTCCTCTGACCGCTACAAGAGCACTGTGGTACATACTCTGCATGTTGTCCTCTGACTGCTACAAGTACACTGTGGTACCCACTCTGTATGTTGTCCTCTGATCTCTACAAGTACACTGTGGTACCCACTCTGTATGTTGTCCTCTGACCTCTACAAGCACACTGTACATGAACACACACCCTCCACCCATGTAAACGTAAATAAATGTAAAAAAGGTTTGAACTAGCCCCCTCAATGTGAAGATTTAGACTTCTAATCTCTCTTTATTGTGAGCAATGTCACAGCTAATAACTTAGAGCGTGCCAATCTTAGTACATAGGAGTTAGTTCACAGGAAAACTGGCTAGACGTAGAACTTCTGGGCCCAGGTGGGTGGGTGTATTTGGAGCTGACCATATTTTCTGTCTGTCTTTAGTCATGACAGCCAGGCTTGGAAGCCTGACAAAGGACATGGACCTGACTCCACGACAACAGGGCGGATGAAAAGAGGATTACAAGTCACTTTTAATTTGTGTTTCTCTCCTCAGTAGAAGCCAAGCACTCTCTTTCTTTGGTGTTGAGAGAGTTGCCTATTTATTTTGTGAAATGCCGACAACCCTGTTTTGCCCACTTTTCTCTGAGGTATGGACCTTTTATTTTTCACTAACACATGAGAGTTTTATATATTAAATAAATGAATTCTTTATCCATGCTATCAGCTGCCGCTGTCTTCTTAGTTCACTATTTGTTTTCTGACTTCACACGTGGCAAGTTGGCATGTATACTTCTGAGTCTTATCAAGTATAATCAACAATTTTATGACCCTGGGCCAAATGTATAATTTTATAGGGAAAGAATTCTCCTATGTTGTCATGAGTACTTCCATATTTTCATGTTCAGTTTTAAATTCTGTATGCTTCTGGAATTTAGTCAGTTCATTTTTCCTTAGCTATGCAGGTGGTCTCAACAAAATAAAATAAAATCACAACTCCCTGACTCATCAGGCCCACTGTGCTCTGTGGATTTGAGGTCCAGCAGGACATGCTGCTCTGACATCCGAGTGTCCCTACGGCTGAGTGTCCATCGCCTCAGCCATCCCAGGCGGATGGAGAGTGCTGGACACGCTGCTAGCATGACAGGAGACGGAAATTTTAATTTAAACTAAATGAAGTTTCAACTTAAACATCTGAATGGGGACAAAGGCTGGAGTCAGTACTTAACCACCCTGAACAAAAGGAAGGCTACAGTGGTATGTCACTTCACTGGGTGAGGGTCTGTCTGTCTCACACTCTCATCTTGTCTGTCTACACTGCTCTTCCTTCTTCACGCTGTATACCATGTTATTTATAACCATAACGTCTGCACGCTGGTTCTTCAGCTGAGACCGTCCTCACAATGTCCCTTCACTGTAGAGTCTGCTCCTGGACCTCAGTGTGTACGATATTTCGAATGCACCTCTGTGGCCGCCTCCTGCATTATGCTATCTCTTCAATTTCCTCTTTGCAGAAACTATGGAAATATTTGTAGCCAATCACACTCTGGGCACAGTTTTATTGCATTTTTTTCGTATTTTCTATTACTTATTCACAGGTTTGATCATGTCCCCCAGTAAAGTGTGAGCTTAAGCTTGGCAGAATGTGTCTGTTTTGCTATTCTGTAATTTACAATCATCATAAATATGTTTATAAGGGAAAGTGTTGCCTGATTGCTAATTCCTAGTGTTGCTTCTGTAACGTAGTGATGGATTCCAGACTCTCTGATCCATGGAGCTCCAGATCTCTACCAAAACTGCTCAGAATTTATAAATCCAGGAACTATAGCACCATTTTAGGCAGGAAAAAGCATTTGCGGGGCCCAACATGATTTTAAGCACTAACATCACAGCGAGGTTAGGATAGGACTCATCATGACTAGTCATGCAGTCCGAGTCCCAGTTTTCCCATTCCTGGAGTAAGTGTCTCCCTGAAAAAGCTGTTGGAGAACTGGATCACGTGCACGCCAGTGGCTCAGCAGCAAAGAGAGCACTGTAGACATAGGCCAGGACCAAGGACAGCACCCTGGATAAACGTCCGCTCCCTTAGGCTGGAGTCAGCACCAAGGACAGCATCCCTATGCTGGAGGTTGCACCAGGGACCAAATTAACCCACTACAAACAATACAAAGGTTAACAGTGCCCTCAGGAGGACACTGGCAATGACAGCAGAGTACAGGAAGACATGGGGAGGGGGGAACTCTGTCTCCTTCTGTGGCTGCTGCAAGCTCACACTTGGTGTCTCTTTGTCCTCTGGTGTTTGCACTCCCCCAGACAAATTCACGTGCCATTTACTAAATACACTAATGAAGTAGTACCTCCTTTTTCAGGGGACCAGGAAAGGCCATAAGGATCAGGATAGTCAAGACTTCTACAACACAGACCCGAACTTCTGAAGATGCATAAATGAGTGTGTACACTGACCTTCTGAGCAAGGTGACCTGATCCAATGTAGCAACGGAAGATGGACACACTACCCTGTGGGAGACTCTGTGAGGTGTTAGCGCTTACATGACTGTGACTTAATGCAATTCCAGGGGGGATTCCTAAACTCCAAGTGATACGTTTTCATGCATGTGTCTATAGGAGAATGAAATGCTTACATGTATCTGTGGTTACTTTTCCAACAGAGTCATCCTTAATGTGATGCTCAAGGAATTTGGTGACTTAAGGAGCTTATTATAACATTCTTCTAAATGAACATACTGCGTTTAATTTCTCCACTTACCAATAATGTTAATGGCAGGCAGGATTATCATGGATTATATGATAATTATATGATAATTATCAAGAAAAATTTAAACCAGTTTTGGGTTTTCCCTCATGTAAATATTTTTAAATTCTTAAAGCAGTTTCAGTTAGCATCCCTACTTGCACACATTCAGATCATTACACAATGCCCTTAAGAAACTTCTACAGTCGCCCCATACTTCCTCCCTTACCACTGCCCTTCCTCCTCGGAAGCCCTCTTTTGCTTTCCTATCACACATCACACACATGTGTGCATTAAATATACCTTTGCCTGGGGTAAAACATGCAATATCACGCCTCTCTCCCCCAGCATCACCTTCTTTTCTTTTTCCCTAGTGGCTGAGGACCAGGCTATTGTACCTTAAAAAACAATAATAACAATGAAAATTCAAAATGTTACAGCAAGCGTGGCCATTAGTCAAGGAAAAGAGTAAACATTTCCCACAGTTTCATCGATAAAACAGCCACGATTAAAACTCAATAGAATATTTAAAATTTGAATTTGCTCACATGGTTGGAATGCATTTCTCTCTTATCAAGCGATATCCACTCACATACTAAATAGCCTGACTTTAATGCATGAAGAGCATTTCATCCTATGAATATACCACAGAGAACCAATTTCAAATGTTGAGTACTCAGATTTAAAACTTGAAGCTCCAATGAGAATAGCCTGATAGTTTTCTCCCCCCTCCCACATCTCAGAGAATGAAGGAAAGTTGGCTCAGGCTCCCAATTACAAGACCCATGACAGTCAAAAGCCGCCTACAAGATGCAAACACCTCCAGGCAACACTTTCTCATCATCTGCCCTGTCCCTGGCTACAGAAGCTGTTCCTCCCTTGTGCTATGTCAGTGCAGATGCTGATCATCATTATCCCACACTGAAGAGTTGTGTGATAGTAGGTGTCAGATCATGTCTTGCTCAGCCTCTGAAGAGCTGTGTGATTTTAATGGGCAGTTGTGGAGTAGGTGTCAGATCATGTCCTGCTCAGCCTTTGCCTTTATGGTTTCCCAGTCCCCTCCTCCTGCATCTTGTTAAATTGTCCTAAACATTAAAAAAAAAAAATTGTGTCCCTACCAAGCTTCACACCTTCAGCCACTCCAACAAGTATACCACTTAAGTGGGAAACCAGCTTCCAGTTCAGAGGTTCCTATGACTAGAGGCCAGAATGAGGTGTGCGGATTGTGGTACCTGTGGTCTGATAGAACATGAAACATGACTGATAGTTTGGGCATGAGCAATGCATTCAAAAGACCATGATGACCAACCTAGACTACAGTACCAGCTACCCGCCATAGTTAAGGAAGAAAGGAAAACTTTCTATGATACAAACAACCTTAAAAAAATTACATCCCACAGACCAAACCTAAAGAAAACACAGGAAGCAGTATTTTGGGCTGAAGAGAGAAATGACTATAGCCAAGAAGGTGTAGAAAGAACAAAATGAAACTGTAATTACGAACACACAAACAACAACACTGTATTAGCTGTGTCCAAGAGCATGTGTAACTACAGCCATCTAATGTTTGACAAAGACGTCCAAACTGGAGAAGACAGCATTTTCAGCTAACGGTGCTGGGAAAACTAGATGTCCACATGTGGAAGACCAACATTAGACTGGAATCTATCCTCTTGCACAAACACTAACTCCAAATAGATCAGAGACCTAATCTGAAACCTGAAACAATGAAGTTGGCAGAAGAAAGCAGCACAATACAGGATATGGGCAGAGCAGAGGGTTCTCTGATAGGACCCCATTTGCCTAGGAATTAAGCCAACAATTGACAAGTGGGACCTCATAAATCTAAAAAGCTTCTGTACAGCTAAAGAAATAATTGAATGAAGAAGCTCACAAAATGGTAATCTTTCCCAGCTACATATCTGACAGAGGATGAATATTCAGAATGTACAAAGGACTCAAGAAACAAAGACTCAAAGAGACAAATGGCCCCATAAAAAATGGGCTTTGGATCTAAACAGAGAATTCTCAATAGAAGAAATAAAAATGGCTTAGAAATACCTCAAAAAAATGTTCATTATCCCTAACAATAAGGGAAATGCAAATCAAAACAATTTTGAGATTTCATCTTACTCCAGTCACACTGGCCAAGATCAACAACAGAACAACAGACAAAGAATGTTGGCGAGGATACAGGGGAAAGGGAACCTTCATTCACTGTCGGCGGGAGCAAATGAAATGTGACCTTCAGATGAACTTCTATATTGCCTGTAAGATTCTGCTGGATATATACAGCTGTAAAGAACAAACAGAGGCAGAGGAACCAACATGAGAGAATAAAGAAAGGAACCATTAGAATGTGTGTGAATTCATTCCGTTCCTAAAAAAAATCCTAGGTTTCACTATGCTGTGGCTTTCTCTCTGAGCCCTGTTCTGCAGTCTTGGAGCCAGTCTCCCGGGCTGCTATAGTCAACAGTATATGGACTAAGCAGGCTGTATTTATATACGCAGACAGAATGTGTAGAGAATGGGGCTGTCCCCCCAAACTGCTGTCAAGACTTGAAGTGTGTTCTCCACAGAAGCCCCAGGCTAAGGGGATATACACCCAGTATTAAGTGTAGAGAAACACTGATACCTGTAATCCACCCTTACCTGTGGGCCTACGATCATGCGTGTGCTGTACCACCTCAGGGGTCACATTCTTGGGTGGTGTCTCCAAAGCAGGAGTCTGAGGTGTCCCCTTATCTCCGCCACTTGAAACATTAGGAAAAAGTCTCTTCAGCACTTTTTCAGTAAACACTACAAAGGCAACAGATTAACATAGAAATGATTTACTACATTTACTTAAATTACATACGACTTTCATTCAAAACAAAGGCATCCTTACTACCCAAAAGCCAAGCGACTGGCTCCAACACTGGTCACTAGCCCTCAGAAAATCCCTACGCACATACTCTCAGGCCACTATGCTGACGCTACTTGGCAGGCGACCTCCCAGACCCCATGCTTCAAATGGACTTCCATGTCCTCTGCCCCTCAAATGACCCCACTGCTCAGGGGATGATCCATTTTTGTGTTTGTTGGCCTTCTCGCGGCACAGACTTGCAGATAGGGAAGGATCCTAGGCCTGTCAGAGATGAAGAGCACTCAGGGGTTTACCTGTTACTGCACCTGCAGGGAGCCACCTGTATTACATGACCCTACTTTTCCCTGATGGGGGTCGGCCTTACATTGCATTTCTCCTATACTGAGTACAGTCAATGAGCCACCACACAGTGGAACTGACACTCGTTCCAGAAACCACCTAGGCTGGACAGTCCACGCGCAGGTGCGACATCTCCTGTAGTCTGAGGTGTGACAGACCAGCTATGAGGAGACCAGCAGGGCATGGGAGGGCAATACACTCTCCAACACCTCTCCCCTTTGAACTGGCTGACAAGTATCACTGTACAGCTCTAACAGCTTTAGCGTGAATGTGGAAATTCTTCACTTGATTTTAGTTTGCACTCTTATGATGCATCTTAGAACTTCAGATGGGCAGTGGAAGGTGTAGACTCAAAACAACTGAGGACAGGGATCTGCAATGTGAAATATGAGAACAGATACCGAGAGTGGCTGGGAGATGGAGATTTCCTCGGTTGCACGCAAAAACACTCTTCAACATTCCATCACACTCTCAGAGAATTTGTGCTGAGGAAACCCTTGAGTGTGTATTTCAGTGGTAGCAAATACAACGTTGGTTTTGTTTTTGTTTGTTTTTTTTTTTTTTCAAAGGTACTTGCTATTCTTATTCTCTTCTAGAAGTTTCTGTTTCAGGTTTAACATTGAGATCTTTGACCAATTTGGAATTGATTTGTGTGCAGGGTGAGAACAAAGGACCACATTTCATTCTTCTACATGTAAACATCCCGTCTTCCTCACACTGTTAAAGATGCTGTTCTTTCCCTGGATGTGTACTTTTGGCATCTTTATCAAACACCAGGTGGCTGCACTTAGATCTGGGTCCTAAACTCTATTCCCTTGGTCAGTGTGTCTGTTCCCGTGCAGGTACCACGGTGCTCTGCCACTGAGACTCAGTGGCGTTAAAATTGGGAACGGTGACATCTCCAGCCTTGCTCTTAGTGTTCAAGGTTGTTTTCGCTATCAGCGTCTCTTGTGTCTCCATGTGAATTTAAGATGTTTTTTTTTTTCAATTTCTGTTTGGAATTGTGTTAGAATTTTGATAGACTGCATTGAATTTGCAGGCCGCTTCTGATAGGAAGCCATTTTCATAATGCTAATCCTACCACGCACGTGCACGGAGGTCTCTCCGCCTGCGGGTGTCTTCAGTGTTTTAAAGGTTTCATTGTGTGAGTCTTCCACTTTCTTGGTTTGTTTTACACCATGTAATCTCCCTTCCTCCTCCTTCTCTTTCCCTCCCCCACCTCGTGTGTGTGTGTGTGTGTGTGTGTGTGTGTGTGTGTGTGTTTTGTTTGTTTTTAGGGAACAGAACTGTTTCCCTGATTTCTTTCTCAGTCTGTTTGTCGTGCTCTATGGGAAAGCCACTAATTTTTAGACATTACTTTTGTAACCTACCACTGTTATGGAGTACTAGTTTAAGATGTGTTACATTTGTTTATGCCACAGAACATTTGTTTAATGAGGCAAAGATGTGGTGCATTTTTTTATGTTGCATTTGCTTAACTCAAAAGCTGTGTTACTTTGCCTGCCTAAAACACCTGATTGGTCTAATAATGAGCTGAACAGCCAATAGCAAGGCATTTGCACAAAATAACAAATTCTAAGATAAAATTACTACTAAAGACTGTGTTTCATGAAGGAGTACAGGGCTGAAAAAAAGCAATCTGGCCATGTAGCTGAAATCACCTTAAAGCCACAGCTTCTGGGAGGTTTGCACGTGTGTCTGCTCAGGCCTGAAAACATTAGAACTATGAAGAAATGCCACATACTACCAGGGCCAAGCGATGCCATGGAAGCCACTGGCTAAGCAGCTGTCCACAGCAAAAGGATGCCACAAAGAAAGAAAAACAATCCAAAGGTGGACAACCGTGCAGGAGAAATCAGGCCATCTCCAGGACATGCTGAGCTTCGCAATCATTTGACCAGAGTCTGTTTAAACCATAAAGCTGATGTTTAAATACATATATTTAAACACACACACACACACACACACACACACACACACACACACACACAAAACCAGGTATAGACTGAAGTGTGAAACCTCCAGATCAATTCACCTGCCTGGCCTTTCTAATATAGATTTCTGGGTCAACACAAACACAAACAACGTGATAAGAATGTGCTAAAGAGCAAAGATTAGGAAGCATTTTCCACAGAATTTAATTAATGGCAGTTTTGTGACAAAACTATTAAATGCTCCAAATAAAAATAATTAATACATATGTGTCAATCTCACGGAAAATTTTAAAAATAAGATAAAAGTAAGGAACAAAGCTATGATTGACAGTGGGCATTTCTTTGAAAAGTGTGATCAATACAATGTAGGCCATACTGGAAACCGTGGCTGTGGCCTCCTCAGTAGAGAAGACAGAAGAGATGAGTTGTAATCTCTAACTGTGCCCGCAGGACCCGGAAGTCAAGAATGAATCTGCTATCACAGTCAAGATCAGAGAATTTCTAGGCCTCCTGGCTTCTCCACTCACTTTATTTCTCCCTTTTCACCTGTGTGACTTCTGCAGCTGGCTGCACTTTTTCTAGGGGTTTAGAAAAGATGGTTTTTATCTCAGGAATAACTTTCAGACAGGAAGGGGTGGTCTCGGTCATGTATGAGACCCTGGAAGAGCTTCCGAATGCCAGGAGTCTCCTCATCACTCTGAATCATTCTCTAGGTCAGTCTGCCTGCCTGCCCTTTCCTCACCCACCGTAA